>BEHA01050439.1:1197091-1220833 GCA_002897215.1 Eschscholzia californica subsp. californica | reverse complement strand
TCAAATTTTATTTTTTCGAGGTAGGTAACAAATCAGATGGCTAAGACTTGAGGAAAAACACAACGGACGACCGGATTTGTCTTTCGGTTTGTCCCAGTCAGCATAAAACATTGCGTTTTATATAATAGATATATATATATATATATAGCCCGTGCCTCCGGCACGGAGAAAATCAATTTAAATACATATAAGAAGATTTAACCATACATTGTACATTGTTTCTTTCATTAATTCTCTAACAGAATTTGAAAACTTAATCATGTGATGCAATTTTACATGGAAGTAGACATTGGGATTCTTGGCAATGTTACTAAGCAATCCTAAGAAAAAAAGATGGGTATCTTCAACTTCACCACTATTATCACCATCACCTGTCACCACCACCATCTTTTCTTCCATCTCTTTTTTTATTACGCATCTGTCCTTATCTTCGCCAGGACTCTCCTCTTTGTCTCTTTCTCCTCACCACAACTCTCCTCTTTGCTACAGACACAAGTAGACAGACGTGTGGCCTCTTCTAAGTCGAAGTAGGTACATTCGGTCTCGTATAGTTGATTTCGTGCTTTCTGCAAATTTCGACAAAAAGGGCGTCCTCAGAGAGGAATCTATATCCAGGATGAATCATAGTTGCATATAACAACAACCTAAGTCACTAAAACTCATTTAGTGGTAGTGGATAATAAATCTGATTCC
The DNA here is from genome assembly GCA_002897215.1 of Eschscholzia californica subsp. californica. NCBI lineage: Eukaryota > Viridiplantae > Streptophyta > Magnoliopsida > Ranunculales > Papaveraceae > Eschscholzia > Eschscholzia californica. The sequence goes on along the minus strand of BEHA01050439.1, from coordinate 1,220,140 downwards.
AATATTCAACCCAAGATCATACATAACTAATCAAACAGAAAGTCAGAAAAGAACTTATTAATCCAAGCAAAAGTGGGAGGATCTTACAATCTTGATCTCAAAATACAAACGTTCAATTCAAAATCCAAGAAAAATGAGGAAGAACTTGGTAGCTCTATGGCCCCCAACATTTGTTTCAAATAGAGATGAGAGATAGAGAGAGAAATCGAGAGAAAGTTTGTAATGCTATCTTAGTGATGAGACAGAAGAGAGTTGGTGAAATGAAGGAGCCAAAATCAGTACATCCAAAGCAATTAGGAAGGAAATGTAATGAAGAGAAATTACTAACCTCATGATGCGAGAAACGACCTCGAATAAACTACATGTAGAATAAAAAAGGAAGCATAAATTTTGAGTCGTGCAGATTTTATCAAACAGGAAAGAAGAAGAAGAAATTATATAAACATATACCTTGTAAATTTCCCAAGGCTTATGATGTGAAGCATATCGAGCTTTAAGTCCACCCATCACTGGGACCAGAGCAACATACTCGTTTCCCTATCCCATAGGCTATTATACAAGTTGTTAAATGGGTATCAGGATGTAATGCATTTTCAACCTGTACATTCCATGAAATTGACATGGAAGGTTAGAAATTTTATGAAGAACAAAATTGAATATGAAATTGAAAACAAAATTATAGAAAACCAAAACTCAAAGTACTGTGTAATCGAACCTTGCATTCCATGAAATTGACATGGGTGAGGGAAATTGATCTCCTTCACTATTAACAACTGACCAAAAATATTTGGTATGGAAATTAGATCGGACATACCTTGAGAACTGAAGAATAAAGAGGGCAATGAAGAGAGTAACGGTAGGAAGGAAGAGAGAAAGAGCAATGAAGTGGGTAACCGTGGGAAGGAAGACAGAGGGAGAGCAATGAAGAGGGTAACGGTGATAGAGAGTGAGAGAGAGGAACATACGCTTAAGACATAATGACCGAGTTAAAAAGATAATTAATGGGGGAGGTGAGATTGGGTATTACTCACTTTCTTCATGGGTCAATAAATTTGTAAATTTCAGGGTGGGTAATAGATCAAAAGGCGAGTATTTTCTGAAAATCACAACGGAAAAGGCGCGTATTTTATGAAAATCACAACGGACGACCGGATTTATGTTTCGGTTTGTCCCAGTCAGCAAAAAAGTTTGTGTTTTATATAATAGATATATATATATATATATATATATATATATATATATATATATGTAAACCACTTAAAACTAGAACATATATAGTCGGTTAAACAGTTTGAAAAGCGAGATAAGCTCAACTCAGTGGATACAAATAACACACGAGACGAAGAGAATGTCAAAGTCATTGAACTAACAGTTTTAGATCTCGAATGTTGTAGTTGTTAAACAGTGTCTGACCTTGGTCTAGCTAAAGAATAACTTTATCTTGGTAACCACATCAAACCATCAAAATCAAATGGCATCATAAGAGCCTACTTGAGGGGTTCTTAAACTAACACCAAACAACAACAAGAACAAAAAATCTCAAACCTTAAAACTTCAAGAATTTTAAAATAGAAGGCTGTGTCCGTTTGAAATTTCTGTCTCCACAACGATTTCTTCAGTCCCCAAAGCATAGGTCACAATGAAGGGTCAAATTTGTGACCAACCAGTAGTTTTTTTTTTTTTAGTTTTGAAGTAACCCATTTACCTTCTGAAATACGCCATTCATATTCTTCCCTTCTTCCTCCAAGCATGACAAAGAGAGTTAAGTATCAACATCAAACCACAACATAGTCAAATACTCAAGCTTCTAATAAAATAAAAGTGGTATTATGTCGGCTCAATTATCACCCTTTAAAATGATACAATATCCAGATCAATAATATAAGAAGGATAGAATACTCGAACACTTTCAAAGTCGACCACAAATTTTAAACTACAATAACCTGAAAGTCAATTAAGCCAAAATAGAAGAATGAAATAAAGTATAGATCCATGAAAAGACAGGATGACCCATATAGACAAATACATGAAGAAAGTGACACATGAAACGCGTTTTCAAATATTCAAATAGAGAAGACTATAACAAGCAATACTTACAACATATTCAAATAAATTCGAGTAGGTAAGAAAAGATATAAATCAAAATTACTGACTGGTGCTTCATCTGACTAACTTGTAGAAATTGGTTGAATTAACGAACACACCCTGTCGGGAAATTTGATGATTAAGTTGTTACTTAAAGCATATTTGACCCTTGAAGGAAAAAGAAACAAAGTATAATAGAAGTAAAAAAGGGATTTGCTAAAAATAACTACAACTGGAAACATAACAATCATAACAATCACGAGTTACGTTAACAAAATCTACAAAAAAATTTCTCGCATTATCATATTAGAAGGAGCCTTCTTGTTTAATAAAAAGACGATGAACGGATTACTGACCTACAAATTTTCATCCATCTTCATCAAGTTCTGAAAAGTACTTGATCTATCTGACTATCTCCCAACTCAAGAGAGCTATTTCTTTAGCTTTTTAAGATATGGGTTTTCACGGAGATTTATCGGCACTTCTTCTACTAGCTCACCTTCTCTTCTCTGTGAACTTTAACCTATCAGAATCACATACAAATTCATTTTTATCAAATGAGACCGATCGACTTTCTTTGATTTCATTCAAGAACCAGATAACTATGGATTCGCTTGGTTCACTAAACTCCTGGAACAATTCAGTTCATTTCTGTAAATGGAGTGGAGTTATATGTAGTCTTAGCGACCAAAGGGTCACAGTTCTGGACTTAGAAGGACAGAGACTAGTCGGTTCGTTATCACCTTCATTGGGTAACCTCACTTTCCCTTAGACAATCAATCTTGCAGATAACAACTTTCATGGAGAAATCCCAACTGAAATTGGAAGTTTATTAAGGTTGAAGCATCTTAATCTGAGTCAAAACTTTCTAAATGGAGAGATCCCATCAAATTTGAGTAATTGTTTGGGTCTCAAAAGCATCAACTTAATCCAAAACAAGCTTGTTGGTAAGATTCCTTTGGAGTTTTCGTTTCTACCAGACCTTCAAGAATTGAGTCTTTCAATCAACAATCTCACAGGAAATATCCCGCCTTCACTTGGCAATATGTCATCGCTAACTCGTCTTTCTATAGGAAGAAATAATCTAGTCGGAAGCATTCCGACTGATCTAGGCAGACTAAAAAGCTTGGGCTTCTTTCAAATCTCTCAAAATTTTCTATCAGGTTTCATCCCTTCTTCCATTTACAACTTATCTTCTATGTACATGTTTTCAGTTGCATCTAATCGACTAACTGGAAGCCTTCCACCCAATCTAGGCCTATTGTTTCCGAAACTTGAGATGTTTTATGTTGGAACAAATCAATTTACAAGAACCATCCCTGTTTCAATATCTAACGCTTCGAAACTTGTGGAACTTTATTTCACCAATAATAGATTTAGTGGATCAGTTCCTCAAAATTTGGGGACACTGTTAAGTCTACGTACACTAAATATCGGTAATAATGATCTTGGAGGCACGAAATTCAATGATCTCACTTTTCTGACAGCCTTGACCAATTGCTCCAAGTTGGAGCTTTTGGACATAGATAGCAACCATTTACGAGGTCAATTGCCTCAAAATGTAGCAAATCTCTCCACTTACCTGAAGGTATTAACAATAGCAGGAAATGAGATATCTGGGGAAATTCCCAAAGAGATAGGAAATCTTGTCAACTTAACTCTACTAGGTCTAGAATCCAGCTTATTTTCAGGTGGCGTGCCAACTTCTATTGGAAGGCTTAAAGAGATGCAGGTACTATCTCTGCGTGGAAACAAACTTTCAGGTCAAATCCCGACTTCATTAGGGAATCTCAGTTTATTAAGTCGACTATGGTTAGGAGGAAATGAACTTTCAGGAATTATACCTTCAAGTCTGGGAAATTGCCAGAATCTGCAGTTCTTACAACTTTCTGAAAATAATCTTGAAGGTATCATACCCGGATAAATTATGAATATTTCCTCCCTAACAATTTATCTCGACCTATCGCATAATTTATTTGAAGGATCCTTACCATATGAAGTGGGGTCCTTGAAGAATCTTGCGAGCTTAGACGTATCGGACAATAAATTGTCGGGAGAAATACCTCAAACACTTGGTAGTTGTGTGAGCTTGGTATATCTTTACTTGAATGGTAACTTCTTTAGTGGAGCCATTCCGCAGTCTTTGAGTAACTTAAGAGGCATTCAAGAAATGGATCTTTCGAGCAATAATCTGTCTGACCAGATACCAAGATTTCTTCAAACACTTAGTTTCCTGCAGAAGTTAAATCTGTCATTCAACACTTTAGACGGTGATGTACCAGAAGAAGGGATATTTAGAAATGTTACTGCGATTTCAATACTTGGTAACAATAAGCTATGTGGTGGAATCCCACAACTAAAGTTGCCAAAGTGCCATAATAAAGATTCAAAGCAAAAGAAAAACAAAATCGTTCTCAAAGTAATAATCTCGATATCAAGTACGGTTCTAGTATTTCTGATATTATTAGTACTCATCTTTGGTAGATTTTATTGGAAAAGAAAGCATCAAGACGTATACTTGTTCACATCTCCATTGGAAGATAAACATTTGAAAGTTTCATACTTAGAGCTGCTAAAATCAACTAATGGGTTCTCTTCGACTAATTTAATTGGCAAGGGAAGTTTTGGATCAGTTTTCAAAGCTATCTTAGGTCAGGCACAAACAGTTTTCGCAGTTAAAGTTCTCGATGTGCAGAAATGAGGAGCTTCGAAGAGTTTCAAGACAGAATGTGGAGCATTGAGAAACATCCGACATCGAAATCTTATCAAGTTAAGGACTTCCTGCTCAAGCGTGGACTACAAAGGCAATGAATTCAAAGCTCTAGTTTTCGACTTCATGCCTAATGGTAATCTGGATGAGTGGTTGCATCCAAGCGGAGATAATCGAAACAAGTTCAGAAATTTGGAATACCTCGAGCGATTGACTATAGCCCTTGACGTAGCTTCTGCATTAGACTATCTCCACAATCACTGCCAAACACCAATTATACACTGTGATCTAAAGCCAAGTAATGTACTTCTTGACGACAACATGACTGCTCATGTTGGTGATTTTGGCCTAGCAACAATTCTTTCAGAAATCACCAATAAAGCCTCACATCATACTAGCTCGGCTGTGATAAAAGGAACCATTGGTTATGTTGCTCCAGGTAACTAAATCTATTCAGCTTGTTATCTATGTCTTTATTACAATAATGAAGCTTTCAAGAACAGTATTTATGAGTTTATCTTCGTCCGAAATCTAATAATAGGTCATGATCATTTCAGAGTATGGTGTGGACGGCAAAGTTTCTACATATGGTGACGTGTATAGCTATGGTATCTTATTGTTGGAGCTGTTTACAGGAAGGAGACCGACAGATAAAATGTTCAGGGATGGTTTAATAACCCTTCATGAGTTTGTGAAGATGGATTTCCCTGACAGAGTAATGAAGATTATGGACTCGAAACTGCTCTTAGAAGAGATGTTGTCAAAGAAATGCAAGTAATCACAGATCAAGCAAGTTCATCCGAATAAAATTAGTACCATATCAAATTAGGAACACTTGCTTATCAAGTTCTCCATTCAGATTTGGACCTGTTATATTCAAATAAATTATGATTTCTATTCTCACAGATTAAAATTTCTATTTCATTTCTCTAAGGGTTCATTTCTAACATTACAATCTACAACCACAAGAAACTTCTGCATACAAATTTACATCATATTTCCTCTATGTACTTTGAATGAAAAGATCAACCGTATTATTTAATCCATACAAGAGATTCCTATTTTACCTACACGGAAATTACGAAGAATGATAAAAGGAGCAGACCCAAAACATTATTCAGAGTCAATGAAACGAAACTAAACCCTAGAAATCAATCAAGCAGAAAAAATAAAGATGAATAAAATACAAAGATTTATATGCAATAAATCAAAACAAGGTATTGAACAAACAAGAGTAGATAAACTCATAAATATAAAAAGACATAGACAAAACTCCTATAAATGTGTACCTCATCGTGGATCACATTCATAATCAACAAGTTTGGAATTTCTTATAGGACAAGAATGCTGAATAATGGCATGTTTAGCGAGCTAACCGAAGCTTCAAGTTCCTTACCAGATTCACAAAAAAAAAAAAAAAAAAACCTGTACCTACACACTTACCAAACAATTAACACTTTAGCGATACGTTTGTAAATGAGACCAATATCTACCATCGGATCGTGAAGACATCAACAACATGTACCGTTAGATGATGAAGACTTAACATGATATTATTTATATATCTTTCAAATATATTATTTTATATTGTATTTATAAAAGATATATTGTAATATTGAGAGGATATCTTAATTAGTCTTCTTACCTAATAGAGCGATAGTGAGACTCTATATATATTTCGGTTGTAATCAACAATTGTTATGGAATAAGAATCATCTCTTCTCTCTAATTCTATCAACGTTTTGCACGAGGAAAAATCAAATATTACAAAAAATGAACTTTTTACCTATTTTATATCAAGTTTGGACCTGTTTTTTTTGTTGAAACAGAAGCAAAACTAAACAACTAAACTATACAGAAATCTGGCAGTTTGTTCCAAATCTTCTTTTGTCGGTGCTGTCTGCCCCATTTTGCTAATGCATCCGCTATGGATTTAGATGCTCTTGGGATGTAAGAAGATTTGAACTCGGTGGATTTCACTTTCAATTGTATAATCTATGATAAATGCTTTTTAGACTTCCATTGCGTGGTGTAGCTCTGGTCTTCCAGTAATGTAATTATATTGAGGTTGTCGCTTTCAATATGAATATGTGTTATGTTGAGCTGGATTGCCCACAGGAGGGCCTTCTTAATAGCAATACATTCACATTCTTCCGCCGTTTGTCCTCTGGTCGTATCTGCATAAGCCGAAATGCAATTGGCTTGAGAGTCATGAATCACACAACCTATTCCTGCTTGTTCTGAAAGATCTGTAAATGAAGCATCAGTGTTGAATTTAAGAAATGGTGTCGATGGAGGGCTCCATGTTTGTGTCTTTAGTTCTTTTATCTTAATCGTCGTTTTCAAAGGTGTTGATGAGAAGGCTTTTATTGTTTGTATAACCTGCATGTGCATTTTTTTTGGATGTGAAGCTTCACATCGATCTTTCCATATAAACCATAATATTTTTGCATAAAGAGTTTCTAATTCCTCATCTAAATCCTTCCACATCAGGATCCATTGTTTGATGGATAGTATTCTGTCTGTTCTGACCTGAAAATAAAACCATATTGCTTTCGCATAGTTGCAGTGTAATAAACTATGATCAATGGTGTCGTTATGATTACATTTCAAGCAAGAGTAGATATTAATGATGAATTTCCCTATTTTTTTTATTTTGGACGTATCGCACAATGACTTATTTTTTTAGATTAGAAGAAATAAAAGGAGTTTATTATGTGCTATAGCTGAGAATTCTGGGCCGCAACTGAAATTTGGTGCTATAAATAGGAATATTTGATCACATGTAACATATCACATATCACATACTATAGTTTTTTTGACTTCTACATACATGATTTGAACTATATTGATAATATTTGATCTTTCTACTAAAGTAACAAGTAAAAATATACAGTATGAAATCATTTCAACATACTAAGTGTTGTGAGAGTAAGAATTCGCGGGTCAAGAAGTCAGCGGAGACCGGGACGTTGACCTGAAATCGGACCTTCACCTGTTAATATTTATTGCGGGCACCGGCGACGTCTTTGGGCTTAACCTGTGACAAAAGAGACAGGAACGCACACGACCGTAAGATCCTTGGGACACCGGGATGGTGCCGGCCTAAGGGGGCTCCGACGGTAAAGTCAGTAAGCTTACAAGAGAAGTAATATGTATGTGGATGTTAACCTTGGAATGTTACCGTTGGTAGGATAATTTTCGGAGCTTAGGAACGACTCGTAGAGTGGCCGGAGCTCGCTCTCTACGGATTGATTGACTTGGTTGGAGAGAGATTATGGCAGCCTATGAGGTCTGTCCTTGAGTAAGGTAGCCCTGGTGAGGTATGCCTTGGTCGAGGGTATGAACAGTAAATAAAATGGTAAGCTTTAAGGTCTGACCTTGTAAATATTCACGTAGGTGAAATGTGGAAGGCCTGGCCTCCAAGAGAGATAAAGTAGCTTGCTTACTTTGACCGTCAGGAGAGACAAAGGCGGGTCACCCTTCTTTGACAGTAAGGTCGTCTGGTTGTCTAGGAGAGAGAAATGTAGGCCGCCGTCCATTAGTTGTCAGGTCGACCAGGAGAGGGAAATTTAGGCCGCCCTTCCTTGGTTGTCAGGTCGACCATGAGATAGAAAATAGGTGCTTGCTTCCTCAAGGCCCTGTACTTGATAAGGTAACCCTGGACTGGGTAAGGTCTTGTATATGGATGCGGCAATAGTACGTATCTGGGAGAAAGGAAGCAGGATTATGTGATGAATGTTGGGATTTACACCCTTATACTAATGTCAATGGCGGAAATAAGACATCTAATGTCTACATTAGTATTCCCAGGATCACATGCATAAGCCCATAATAATACTAAGCAAAACTAAAAGATGAATACCTTATTCGCTAGTTTTTCCCTCGAACCTTTCCAATTGCTTTTGAGAAGACCAAGAGCTTCAAACGTAGCTCCTCTACTTGGGACACGAGCAATCAACTTGATCTCCCACCTTGTTGTTAGCTAGCACACCAATGGTGGTTGGAAGAAGAATACCTTTCTTCTTTGACTAGATAGATAGTAATGGGAATTAGCTCACTTTCTCCTCTCTACTTGATGTGGTAGAGTAAGAAAGCTTAGAGAGAAATTTCACACCTTATTCTCTTCCCTAAGAGTGTTTATATAGAACCCTAATAAGAATCCACCTCCTTTTAGGTTTCCTAAAACACCCTTTAGAATAAGATTTAGGGAAATTATCGAAAATAGCAACTAGTTGATATTTTCTCAATTACCTAAGCAGATGACGTCCAAACCCAGTCAAAATTGACAGATTTAATTTTCATAACTTAAGGAAACTTCCCTCCAAAAATCAGCCCAATCCGAGCCCAAAAAGTGCCCGAATCGGCCTAGGCCCAAAACCCCGTTTTTGGGCCTTTTGTACTATCTTTGCCTAATTTCTCTTTAGGCCTATGAGATATGTTTATGGGACACTCCCATTATTATATCTCACCCCACTAGTCATATCCTAGATAAAATTGACACTCTTATGTGTAACCCGTTGTAGGATCCGATCGAAGTTAGCCGCGAATTACTTCGTAATTCGATAATCGTGGTTGATTTCTAGCTTAAACTCCACGACCCCTAAATCAACCGGACTTGATGATCTTCTCCATCAATTTTCCTAGCCGACAAATTTGTCGCATTGCCACCTTGGTCGAAGGACATCTCCTTCACTCCCACTTGGACTTAGAACAAGTGCAATGCTCGATTCCCGTTTCAATTAGTATCCCATCTGATACGTCACGTCATTCAGACTTTCTTGATATCCGAGTACAACCGTAAAAGACAAACGATTAACTCCTAATCCGTTTGAGCGTGGCCACGCATTTCCAGTTGCTACTCATCAAGTGGCCTTGAGACACTTTGTACCTAATGCGATTAGGATGACACAATCCATTCTTGCGCTCCCACTTAACTTCATGTCTATCCTGTCCTTTCCAGTATCTGCTTTTATAACCTCCTTTTACGGCGCGACGTTTAACGAAACCAAAGTCGGACATTCCTTACATACGATGAGTGGAACACTCATGTTTTTAGGAATCTCTCCAATTGTCTTTTATGAGAAGTATTTTGACGTTTCATCACGAGTGATGTACTTCTCATATCGAGGGTTATCCAGTGGATAACCTTTTACACACCCACGTAGTCCAATTGAATACTTCTATTCTGTAGCCCATGAAACTGCGCTATCTCATCGGCATCCCGTGCTAGTCTTCCTTAATCGTTGTTGTCCATGCAACGACCTGGACTAGGGAGATGATAATAAATATTCCAAGTTCACTTAATAGGGTTTCATTCATCAGATCACGTATCTAACAAACCTATTCGGATTTCTTTATTATCTGTGGACTGTCGTTTAAGTACTAAACCAAACTAAGACGACTGTGAAATAATTAACTTTATTTCCGATAACGAGAGTTTGTAAATTTGAGCCTCTTCCGTAAAACTCATTTTTACCCTCTCAATTTACTTGTCAAGGTCTATTCTAAATGTACCCCATGCCTTTAGACTTGTGTATGAGTCTCATACTTTGTCTTAGGTGACAGTTTAGTTAGACTACCGATGTAGTCTGTTTTAAACTTTGCTAATTATCAATTAATTTGAAGATTGCTATCTTCAACCTTGATAATTTCTAGCAACCTTTATTAGAGTGAAGGCTTTTAACTCTCATGTAGTATTTGCAATAGTTCCCAGCCTAAACACTTTTAGCCTACTTTCCTTCCATGTCTGGAAGTTTGCTACGATGACTTGTTTCAACTCTTGTACTACTTCATCCTTTAGCAAGGCTAGGATGTTTTAAGTAGTGTTTCGGTTTCCAATCCGAATTTGGATGTCTAAATGCTAATCATGTCCAACATGATTGACTTTATGTTTTCAAACATAAGTGTCTCTCTCTCATGCGTGCTTGCCCATCGGTGTCTTTTCAACCTCCGGGGTTTGCAATGCTCTTTGTCATGAGTTCTTGGGTCGAAATTCTTTTAGACTTTTCGAGTCTTAGTTTTCTGGTTTTGCATCTCAAGCGTCTCAGCGTACTGAGTCTTTCTAATCCTATCATCTTTCATGATCTACTTATAGACCTTTAGATGCCCAAAATGACATTTTATCCTTGTGTGTGGTCCTTTTTATTGAGTCAGTACGTTACTGTTATACAACATCTTATGTCGTACTCAATCTTTTGTATGTACTTTGCATACGGACCAGGAAAGTTTGTTACTCCCACTTACCTTCTTGAAATTTTGTGATTCAAGAATTTCTTCATTCCTCAGGAATCAAAACTACTTTGATTGCCTCTGTGAATCGAAGATTCTGACTCTTGCTTGCTATAATCCGTCGATGGATTCCTGAAGCACGCGTATGGACATAACTGGACTGAAAGATGATAGGAATTTCTTCATTCCTCAGGAATCAAAACTACTCGAATGTTTCCATCCTTCTTAGTTTTCTATTCTAGAATACTAATTTAGGTCTTCCGTTTGACTTAAATAATTAAACTACATGTCTTGACGAGATATGGATTCCATGATGATTTTGGTTTCTAGCCAAAATCTAGAGTAAGTTTCCGTCTCTGCGCAGGTCTTTTATCTCTTCAGAAATAAACTTTATCTTCTGAATCTTTGAGATTTTACTTTTGACCTTTTAGGGCTTTTGAACAACAATTTGGAATATTCTCAACTACTTCGAGATTTTTCCTTTAGAGACACTTTCAACTACTTTGAGAGTTCTTCTGCGAATTACGTTCGCTTTTGTGCGGTGGGTTTTAAGATCCAATCTCCACCTTTTCCTTTTTCGAAAGATCCGCGGTTTTACTGTCTTTTAACAGTTTTGTTGCTCTTGGTTGAACTTAATCGGCCTGTACAATTTTCATGATTGTTCTTCATGACTCTTCATGATTTTTCTCATGATCAAATTAATTCGACTTGTACTTTTCTCCCACTTATTCTTGTAATAATTAGTAATTTTCTCCCAGACTACTATGTGTGCTAATTAATATAAGAATACTATCATGAGCAACAAACACTTTGTTCTCTTGATTGCTTGTGGAAAAAGTCCAAATTTCTTCTAAAGAAATTGCGTCAGACTTTAGCCAAATTTTGTAACGCTTTTACAAGCTTAGCTGTTAGACGGATTTTCGGTAAATTTGTGGGAAGCTATGTCTAGACTTGTGGATTTTGGAGGATAGGGTTTGATTCGTGTTTTTCATCTTTATCCCTTTTAAACATTCCAAATTTGGATAAATTAGCGACGATCAACCATCTTTTCTGACTCAAGACCTTCTTTCTTGTTAGTAGATTCATTGCTTCTTTAAGCATTCTTGGTTGTTTTAGACATACCGTCCTCATCCTTTTCTGATTTGGATGAACCTGTTTATGAGAGTTACAAGTCTCTTTGCAGTTTTAACCAATTTTAGAATCCTTTTGGTATAGGTTGTTAAATTAGCACTTTATAACATCTCAATACAGAAATAAACTTCTTTATTGATTCTCCATAATACTTAATACAGAGATGATGTGAAAAAACTAGAAAAACACTTAATCTAGATTAGTGCCTAAAGTAGACTAGGCTTCTGCTCCCTCTTGGATCTTGTCAATGGCGCCACTGTTGGGATTTACACCCTTATACTAATGTCAATGGCGGAAATAAGACATCTAATATCTACATTAGTATTTCCAGGATCACATGCAAAAGTCCATAATAATACTAAGCAAAACTAGAATATGAATACCTTATTTGCTAGTTTTTCCCTCGAACCTTTCCAATTGCTTTTGAGAAGACCAAGAGCTTCAAACGTAGCTCCTCTAATTGGGACACGAGCAATCAACTTGATCTCCTACCTTGTTGTTAGCTAGCACACCAATGGTGGTTGGAAGAAGAACACCTTTCTTCTTTGACTAGATAGATAGTAATGGGAATTAGCTCACTTTCTCCTCTCTACTTGATGTGGTAGAGTAAGAAAACTTAGAGAGAAATTCCACACCTTATTCTCTACCCTAAGAGTGTTTATATAGAACCCTAATAAGAATCCACCTCCTTTTAGGTTTCCTAAAACACCCTTTAGAATAAGATTTAGGGAAATTATCGAAAATAGCAACTAGTTGATATTTTATCAATTACCTAAGGATATGACGTCCAAACCCAACCAAAATTGGCAGATTTAATATTCATAACTTAAAGAAACGTCCCTCCAAAAATCAGCTGATGAGACATAAAAATGTCCCATCTGAATCTCTTAACTCGGGTTTGTTAGTCTAGTTCGAGCGGTTACTCTGATGATTTGTTTGATTTCCTTTCTTAGGTGTCTTTACGGAGTTCAGTGCGAAAAATTGATAAAAGTTGGCAAAAGACACATTCGGAGCATTTTGGTCATTTGTATATTCTGGTAATTTTGGCTAATATTGATGGTTCGATGGAAAGTAGAGTCCAAGACGAACCCAACAGCGAAAACGAGAGTCGAAACAGAGTTCGGATGAGAAAATTGGAGCGTGTCAAAGTTGTGGTCAAAATCAAGTCAACCTAGGGTTTTTTTGGTGACACATGGCGCACAAGATGGAACCAGATCAGGTGGTGGAAAGGTTATGTGGGCTATTCTCGGTCATAGACGGGTGTGCTTCGGGAATTATTTAGGGGTCCTGATTCAGTACATCTGATCTCGTGGTGTCACCGTACCCAAAAGTGCATCTAACGGCCGCTGTCAATAAGTCAACAAATGGCTGCACCTGAGATTGTGATGCAACTCATTATAGTCAACTGCGATACACCGTATCTAAGCCCTATAACCAGCACATGGTACGTTTTTGGGGAGCTACTTTTATGGAAGTTGTTTTGAATTATTGAATTTGTTGTAACTAAAACAAAGACAGGAGCATGGGTATGGAAATTAACAAGAGGGAGTCTCGGCTATTAAAGGACCTGATGTTTCTTTATTCACTCTTATCTTCTAGTCACAAAGAAAGAAAGGAAACAAGGGATTGTGTTAGAAATGGAAAGAACAGGTATTGAGAAATATTTTGATAGCAGGGATAGAAGGTGAGATATTTTCTCTGTCTACATTGGAAAAAAAGATGAAATCAAAGAAAGGATCGTGAGCTGGATAGAGAGAGATTTCTTCTTCACTCAACATATAAACAGTAGAGAAAGTTTCCAAAAAAAAAAGAGAATGAAGATCATACCAAGATTACAAGAGGTGTTCATGGGAAAGAATAACAAAGATGATTTTGTTTTGACAGAGAGGGAAATAACCAAGAAGGTGATTTTAGGAATCACTCAAAGGGAACAATTAGAACAAAAGATTTGGCCGGAGATCTATTCGAAAATGGGAAGAAAGAATTGAAGAAGGAAAGAGATTTTTAGAGAGAGAGAAGGTTCGGCTGCAGCTTGGCTTTTTGTTTTGTATAAGACAGAGAGAGAACGGGACTAAAATCATCTCATCTTCTGGGGAGCTGAACTTGGAGTGATTTAAGAGTTCTTCTTCTTCTCTGGGCATTTAAAGAAATATTAGAGAGAGAGACAGAGAAGGAGAAGAACAGAGATAAATAAAGAGAATACAGTAAAAGAGAGAGAGAGAGGAAGCAATTCTGTTGTCTTTTTATTTCTTCTTTTATAAAGAGAGAATCTCTGTTTTTCTTTTCTATTATAGAGAGAAGTGTAGAGAGTGAGCAATGGAGAAGAGAAGAAACAATTTGTCCTTCATCATATTTTCTTCTTCCCTCTTTTCTGTATTGTTAAAATAATTTCATTGAGTTGGACTTCCTCTTCTTTTCTGAGATAGAAGAAACAGAGAGAGAGAGAGAGAGAGAGAGAGAGAGAGAGAGTTGTTGAAAAGTTTGTTAACCCATCTCCTTCATCAATGGTCATCATCTTCTTTATCAAGGAATCTCTTATTTGGTGATCTCTCTTTCAATTATGTTGCTCTTAATTTTACTAATGAAACTATTTATGAAATCTCTAATGAGCATGAGTAGTTAAATCTCCATCTAGGGTATAGATGAAACCTTCATCCTGTTTAGTAGGTATAACTTTTTCATCATAATATCATTGTTTAAACTCTTATCGTGATCGTAGTGATTTTCTTTCATTGTTTATACTTCTAGGCTTGATCTACCATCATTAGATTAGGTTCTTTTATGGTTGATGCTTGATAAGTTGATAGACAATAGTTAGTATCCATGATGTGGTGTGAGTTCGATCTTGTCGATGACATTGTTTTCATTGTTTATGCCTCCGATTTGATCCATCATTATTAGATTAAATTCTTTTATGGTGGATACTTATTAGTTGTAACTCAATAGTTGACCCGTCATCGTTCGAGAGAATCCCGTTATGTAATGTCAGTGATGAATAAGTTGTTATTTGACCATGATTAGGTGGATTCGAAACCCTAGACTTCTCCCCATTTGAGTTCACCTTTTTAATCGTTTTAATATTTTATTCATTTTATTTTAAAACCAAAACCAAAACCAAAATCAAAATCATTGTAAAATCTTATTACTTCCTAGTTTTAGAATAGATTCAACTAGTCTCTGAGGAACGAACCGGTCTTACCGGAATTATTACTTGACGCCCGTATACTTGCGGGTGGAGACCTATTTAGGAAACTTTTTAGGCCCATCATCAGCCCAATCCGAACCCTAAAAGTGCCCGAATCGGCCTAGGCCCAAAACCCCGTTTTTGGGTCTTTTGTACTATCTTTGCCTAATTTCTCTTTAGGCCTATGATATATCTTTATGGGACACTCCCATTATTATATCTCACTCCCACTAGTCATATCCTAGATAAAATTGACACTCTTATGTGTAACCCGTTGTAGGATCCGATCGAAGTTAGCCGCGAATTACTTCGTAATTCGACGATCGTGGTTGGTTTTTAGCTTAAAATCCACGACCCCTGAATCAACCGGACTTGATGATCTTCTCCATCAATTGTCCTAGCCGACAAATTTGTCGCATTGCCACCTTGGTCGAAGGACATCTCCTTCAACTCCTTCAATGAAGCGGGACTCTCTCAAAGAGCGAGACTCTATGAGAGAGAAGGTGAGTTGATGATCCTCTGTATGAGAGAGAAAGTAATGGGGTCTATTCATTGGGAATTCGATGATAATGTTGAGCTAGTACTCGGTATGTTTGCCTGGAATCAGAATGATGCTCTGTATGAGAGAGAAAGAGTAATGGGGTATTTGCTAATTGTCAGGTCCTCTGTATCATCGTTCTCTCAGTCCTTTTATAGTGTTGGTGGTCGACCGTCACCTGGTGTGAGCTGTCGTCTTCAATGTGGTAACGTATGGAGCTGTCACTATTAATACGAATTGTATAACCCCTTAACGGGTATATCCGGGATCTTCGACGACTGTAACGTAACCCAACGGATATACAGAGGGAGGTCTGGTGAGGTCGGACCTCTTTATCCAGGGATGGACGCACTTTCGTACTTTTGCGTTGTTTTAGGGGAATCCCGAAGATAAATGGGTCGGACCCATTAGCCGTTAGTTTATGGGCTTGGTCACCGTGTAAGCCCATTAATCGTGGATTTCTAGGGGCGCTTCTGGCGACGTATTTTGGCCCATACAATTTATCCCACACTCTCTAAGTTGACGGAGTGCAGAAACTTAGAGAGTAGTTTGAAGTCGCATATGCTGGTTCGTAGTTTATCCGACGAGGAATGTTGTTTCGTTGGACAAACAATTTGTTGGCTGGACCGACATAATAAATATCGGGCACCTGTAGATTTGTCGGGCATATGTGAATTTTTTTTTAGCAAGTGGATCCAACGTTTTTAGTGAGGCGCCTGGCGATGTAAGGACTCCCGTCAGGGCAAGGTTGGTTTCTTGATGACTTCTGACGCAGACTTTCTAATCGGGGCGGGCTCGTGAGGCAGGACTGCCAATCGAGGCAAGACATCTGTCAAGTAGTCCCGTCGTAAATTTATAATGAGGCGGACTAATGAGGCAGGACTACCGATCGAGGCAAGGTGCCTAGTAGTCCTGACCTAAATATTTTAATGAGGTTGGCTCATAAGATAGGACTTCAAATCTAGGCAAGACATTGCCAGGTGGTCCTATGTAAAATTTTTAATGAGGCGACTCATGGGGTAGCGCTACCGATCAAGGCATGGTGTCTGCCATGTAGTGCTGACAAATTTTTTTTTTAATGAGGCGGGTTCATATGGTAGGACTACCAATCGAGGCAAATCATTGCCAGGTATTCCTATGTAATGTTTTTAATGAAGCGGGCTCATAGGGTAGGACTACCGATCAAGGCAGTCCTGATGTATATTTTAATGAGGCGGGCTCATGCGGTAGGACTGCCGATCAAGGCAGGGTGTCTGCCGTGTAGTCCTGACCTAAATTTTAATGAGGCAGACCCGGAGCTCTTGGCGAGGAGGACCTAGTGCTCTTGTCGAGGCACGTGATGCAGGGCTGTTAGTCAAGACAAGGCTAGTGCACTTGAGGCAGACTTAGTGAAGGATACTCAAATCGACGCAAGATTGTAGAGTAGGGCTACTGACCGAGACATGGCTTATAAGCCGAGTGCTTATCGATCGTAGACTTTTAATGAAGCCTGCTGTAATGAAGGAAGGCATGCAAATCAGGGTTACAGACCAAGGCAAAACTTATACGTCGAGTGTTTTTTATCGTAGACTTTTAATGAGGCGGAGCTGATATGCTGATCAAGGCATGGGCAAGCTTGTCGTTCAAGGCAAGGCGAGTTTGCGAGTGCTTTTAATGTGGACTTAGTTGTTCTGCTGGGGTGGAGCTCCGCCGATGAATGCCTCTTATCCGTAAGGGTAAGGGTATTACCCTTTATAGATAACTTATATTGTTTGCCTCTTTTATTCATAAGGGTAAGGGTATTACCCTTTATAGATTGTTTATATTATACCTGCATTATGTTTGGCGTGGCCAAAGCTTGGAGTGTTTTGGCAAAGCGTGGCATGTCTTATTCCAGTGCTCGAGTCAGTATATGTTGAGTGTCATGAAGCGTTTGAAATCCGTGAAGGATGTACACTTTATGTCCCCTAGTCTGAGCTTCGAGCCCGAGAAGGTCTAGGTTAGACTAAGTTTCGTGGTGTTAAAGCCCTTAGTATGCTTTGCACAGACAAAATATGACTTGAACTGAAACATCGTTGTATTTGAAATAATGTCGTATTACTAGAGAAAATATTCATGTGGTACGAGCGGTATCGTTTTAGTAAACAGTGTTTGTTCACTTTTGACATAAAGACTTTTACATGTACTGACGCTGCTGATGTCAAAAAATGGTCTTCCGTTATATCAGCATGAAACAGGGGTTGATGCATGACAGCTTCTGTTTTGATGAATGTTCTATTAAGTCAAGCCAGATTCAGCCGAGTGCTTCTGCCTCCGATTCTGGTTCTCTGCTCCTTCGCTCCTGCTCCTCGCTCCTTGCTCCTGCTTACTATTCCTGTTCGTTTATTCCCAAAGGAGGAGGAAAAACCTGCAAAGGGTTCGAAAAATGTTTCGACGCTCAAGACAGTCAGGGTGTTCTTTGCAGTAAAAGAATGAATGTTGATCGATCCTTTTGGGGGCGAGTTATGAGAACTCAGAGTTAACTATGATCTTCTAGGGTTTTTCGATCGTCCCTTTTGAAGGACGATTTGGGGGCCTTTTATAGGCTTAAGAGGCGGCGACGATTGCCGTGGAGGGAAGGTTTCCCTTTGTATTTATCTCGTATTCAGGATAGATGAAAGTTCCTAAGTTCAAGGATCTTTCGTAGATATCCTGCCGACGTGACACATCCTTTGGGAAAAGTTTCCTCCCTTGGACGCGTGAAGTCCAAACTTGCTTAAACACTTAGAGATCTCTGTGGAGATGCTGGGATTAAGTCGGTAGATTGCCGGTGCGCTTTGCCTTCTCAGTTCTGGGCGTAAGGCATCGACCGAACCTACGTGGACCCCCCTCATTCCTTTAGAAACCCCAGGGATGATCCGTTCATGCCAAGGGCGTTACATGGCTGATTTCCTTTAGCCAACCTCCCAGTTAGGGGAGTACATGACGGATCGTCAAGGGTTCAGCTGACCTGTTACCTTAAGTCTGGTTGACCTGATGGACTTCAAGTCTGATCTTGACTCTTCAGACGTTAGTCAACGTCTGAACATTTTATGCATCATCATGAGTCCCGCCACTCCTTAGTTGAAAGTAATGAGGCTGAGGAGTAGAAGTAACTTGTGTTTCTCAAACATAGAAGATCTTGAAGACAAAGGGTTTACCTGGACCAGAGCTGTTTTGAGAAACTTGGTCTTTCTTTTTGGTTTTCTGGAGCTGCACATTCCCGAGCTGATTTGTGCCGAGCCGTTTTGGGGTGCTTTGTGAAATCGTCTTTCTAATCAGTACCGATAAGGTCTTCTCTGCTTGGCTATTTTTGCCAGAGCTGCTTCTGGTGTTATCTTCTCTGAGACGAGGTACACGTCTCTCTTCTCATGTGACACGTCTCGAGTTCTGTTGGAGCGAATCAATTTTCTTTCCATAC
This sequence comes from Eschscholzia californica subsp. californica, assembly GCA_002897215.1. Taxonomy (NCBI): domain Eukaryota; kingdom Viridiplantae; phylum Streptophyta; class Magnoliopsida; order Ranunculales; family Papaveraceae; genus Eschscholzia; species Eschscholzia californica. Next base: position 1,200,843 of record BEHA01050439.1, on the reverse strand, counting down.
ACGATTTGGTGATGTTACAGGTTTGACCTTCTGATCATGCATTTTCGGCGATAATCCTTTGGGCAATTACGCACGGTAGCCCTATTGCCATGCGTGGACACGGGGCGTTTTGCGTGTGGAGAAATCATCGCATCTCCTCGAGCTCTGCTAACGTCTCCTTCGAATTGACCGCTTCGAGCCGCGAGTTCCTCCTAGTCATTATGACGCTGCGTGTTCCCACTACAAAAAAAAGGTCTAATAGGGACAGACGTTTTTACGTATGTCCCTAATATATCAAAAATAGGGACAATTTTTAATGTTTGTCCCCAATAAATTTATAATAGGGACCAATAAATATGATACAGGGACAGATTTTATATTGCATATAATCGAAATTTTTGTACTCAGAAAGGTCGCCAAAATTTTTGCTTCCCGCTCAAACTAAAAACGTGGGTGCAACCAGGAAAAGATTTGCCCTAAAATGTTGCATTTTTCTCTCTCCCACTATTTTTTCTCCTTCCTCACGGTGATTTTCTACTACTGTTGCTTCTTCTTCTTCTATGCTTCCCGTCCAGAAATCACCTATTCTCTTCACTGCTTCTTCTTCTTCTACTACTACGACTAAAACTACATTAGACGAACCACAAGTAAGAGTTTACTATCATTAATAAGAATGGATTCAAAATTTTCCCTCACAAAAATCATTAACAGAAACAAAAACTCAAGTAATTCTTGTAGAATTTTAGAGAGAGAGAGAGTAATTTATCACAAGTAGATCTAGAAATCACAAGTAATTTATCAGATTTCATAAGAATCTCTCCATAGAACTCACTTTATCTCTCTTGAGAACCACAGGAATGGCAAATACCAGTTACAAAGAAATCGACTATCTTCCATCTAATTGAAGCTTATCTCTCGGACTGCCTCTATTCAATCAAAAGGTAACGATTTAGTTTCAACTGATCAATTCCATTATTATTTCTCTCTTGTGCACTTTCTTAATCCTCTACCATGAAAAAATTGATGGTTTTGGTACATTATCTCTCTGTATATTTTTTGCTCTTCACATGTTTGATCATTTGACTCAAATAAACTTTTTTTTTGTTTTTGTTATATCTGAAAGTTTATTCCTCTTCTTCTTTTTCTTTCCCTAACCCTAGATAAAAGTAAACTATTTTATTTTCTTCAAAGTCTTAACCAATTTAGGGGTTTCTATTAGTTAGGGTATACTAGTGGTTAGGGGTTTCTATTAGTTAGGGTATATGACCACACAATTTTGATATTGTTTGTTCATTCTTTCCCTATATATTTTATTTGTGTTTTGTTTTGCTTTTAATCTTATAAGACAACTCTCATTCTTTAGCAAAATCAATCCAGGTAACAACATAGTAGTTCAAATGACAAAAAATTGGCATGTAGTTAGTAATTTCACCTGGGATGTTGTTTTTCACCTAGGGTTGTTTACAGAAACAAAAATAGACAAGTAGACCAAAAACCAATACCTTCAAATTAAGCGGATCACATGCTAAAAATCTAAATCGTGGTGGAGTACATAAAGCAAACCACTTTTTCTAAGGTCGGTCAAATCTGGTCTCCTTATCTTGTATGCACCTTCGTTTCTTGTTAACGATAAGATAAGCAAAAAATCGTCCTTTGCTATTTCAGAGCTTTTATATTGTTGTTACTTTGAGTATTTTATGGTTCAAGAGTTATTCGGCACCGTAAATAATTTTGTTTGTTTTTTGTTAGAACATGGAGTTGTCAACTGTGTTGGCTTTTTCATGATGTTAAGCTAGTTTGAAAAGAGTGAAATAATGATTATCTTGTTTATACATTCTTGTCTTGTTTATGCATATGTTTTGTTCATGGTACTGAACAAGTCCACTATGTTTTTTTGTTCTTGAATTCTTGTTATTATATATATGTTGTAAATCCTGCTCAAATTATCAATTTAAAACACTCATCAGTCAATGGAGTAAAGCTTGTTCCATGTTAATAGCTGTGTTTCTTGTTCCTGAACAACGAACTTATCTCGTAAATCCCATGATATTTTAAAGGACCATGTCCGAGCAAGTTAATCACCAAGGTAACATTTTATCTACTGTTAAGAATATCAAAATATACCATAAAACTGTTCTTGGGTTGTCTAATAGTTGGGAACATTATTGTTTATGTTATGTGCAGATAAATGACTTCATGTAGCAGATTGTGGGATTCATCTTGCAAAAGAAAAATATCAAATGTAAATCTTCACTGGTTTTTTGTTCTAATTCTTCCCATGAATTCTTCAAATCACTTTCCTATTCACATACTGATTTTTTCGATTTTGGTCTCTTTCTTCGTCTTTCGACAAACATATAGGAAAGTACTAATATTATCACAATATTGTTATATGATGGTGAAAAACTTATCATTCATAATGTGTGCAGGCAGTAACATTCGAGTTCGACAATGAAAGTCATTGGTCATACCATCCAAAATGCCCAACAAATGCACTTTGTAATCTCTTAATGTGGTTTTGTTAGTCTTTTCCTGTTTTTGATTTGAGATCCAAATTTAGTTCTTTGCTTTAAATCATCATAAAGTTGTTAGTTCATTTATGTTTTTGTGTAAAATTGTTTAGTCATAGATGAGGACTGATGGTACTTTTTTGTTAGAACAACTAGCGTATCGTCAGGTACTTTTCTTGTTTCCATTTGAATTACACCTATATACTGTTATGTTTTTTGAGTTCCTTTATTTTTGAAACGGATCTCACATGAATAATGAATTCACATGAATAATGAATTCATTATATATATATTTGTGATTTGATGATATTCATGCTATTTTTTCAGTGAGCAGAGAATCTTGCTCTGCTAGGATGGATGATGTTTGGAAATGGATATTGAAGGAATGACATGATTGTGAATGTTTTTTTTTTTTTGCTAAAACTCTAGTTAGTTGACATTGTTCAATGTAGAAAGGGAACCTTGACTTAAACCTTAATTGGTTATGTTATTATATAAATGAAAATTCTCTTTCTTGATAATCCATATCCAACAGGAATGTGAAATTTTTATGATTGCACGTAGTAGAGAATCTCAATTGGTAGTAGGATTGAAAATAGGATTTAGCACTTTTTTTTGACAAAATATTACTATTCGTGACGGTTATAAAATTGTCACAAACTATTATTCGGGACAGATAGAATCCATCGTCAAAATTAATACTGACTGTTGCCATCTGTCCCTATATCTGTCCCCAATAGTATTTGGGACGCCAGTATCAGGGACAGAGGTAAAACCGTCCCAAATAACTATTGGGGACAAATAATTTCTCATTCGGGACGGTTTTTTACCGTCCCCAACGAGCATATTTTTTGTAGTGTCCCGAGATGCGTTTATTCTCCCGTCTTAATGATTTTCGTTCGTTGAGGAGATCCTTCACAACCATAAATAGACTCCTCTAGTTCTTGATTTCTCATCAACACTTTACGCTTGTATTATTCTCTCGTTGAACTTTCTAATCTCTTTTTTCGACTATTGGGATTTCCAGATGAGGCTTTCGTTCGAGTTTATGCTCGGTGTTCTCTTTGGCTGATGTTTTTCCGATGATGGAGATAGTTAATGGAAAGTTTTCCGATAATGAAGATAGTTACCCGGGTTACCAATTTGGGTCCGACCCAAAAAATGGTGGTTTGGTCAGGTGCCAGTGATGGGTCATGAAAATGTCCCATCTGAGTCGTTTAATTTAGTCGAGTTAGTTCGTTTCGAGTCTTTATTATAATAAAA
>BEHA01050439.1:1176871-1196992 GCA_002897215.1 Eschscholzia californica subsp. californica | reverse complement strand
CGGGAATAGACCTATTTTTGGGATCATCAAGTTTTTGGCGCCGCTGCCGGGGACAAGTTTAATTTTATTTTCAATCTTGAACTAGTTTTTATTTTTGGTAAGTTTTTATTTTTGGACACTTTGACTTGCTTTTTCATTTTTGGTGTGTAGAACGCTAAGGAGCAAAGGAAGAGGCGCAACAAGGAAAGGAGCTCAAGAAGGAAAATTTACATTTTATTTTTAGTATTTTTATTTTTTATTTTTGGTGAGAGAGAGACTTTTAGACTTTCTAGTTTTTATTTTTGGTTTAAACGTTTTGACCCTAAATTAGAGGGCTTGTTAATTGTAACCGAAAACCAAAACGAAGCCTCGGGTTCGAACACTCACGGGAGAGTGGCCCGGGTCGTCTACAAAGGTCGTCGCCCGTCTTGAACGGGAGGTAACTTCTAGAGCACCCACGAATCTCCTGTAAGTGGGTACTTGTGATGTACTTTGGTTACAATTTCTTCTGTAATAGGTCCTGCTTTGAGAATTAATAGAACCACTTTTGCCTTTCTGTCGTTTCTTTGTTTTTCCGCACGTAAGTTTGTTGGTCTTCTATTTTCCACTCATTTTTGTTTGTCGTGACTCTTTGGTGGTCGTGCCCATTCATGACTGACCTTGTGTCCTATAAATATGGCTGAGGATGCAATACGAATGTTCTGTAGTTCTTGTTATGGATATCTTGATGGTTAATGGAACTCTTCCAGACGGCAACATAGGGGTGGCCTTCTACATGTCTCTCAACGACGATGACTCTTCCATCGAAAACTTATGCATGGAAGTGGCCGGTGAAGGTTTCATTGACATCCTTCGTCCCCGGGACCTGTTGGAAGAAGACAACCTTTCGGCGTTGGCAGACCACTTTATCCCTTGGTCTATTCATTGACGGACACCACGAGTGCGTCTAAACCTGCCCTTTTTTCGGTCGTCGGGTTTCTGGTTCATCGTCGTGGGGGTGGTCGACTTCTTGCTGTAATCGTCAAAGACTCGGTGGACATTGGTGGCCCTCCTAGTGCTCCTTCCTCTTCTCCTGATGTGTAATTATTATAGTTTTTTGATGTTTTCAGTGAACTTTCATCAATGGTTGTTGCCTTTATTCCTTTTACTTACTTGTCTCTCTTTTGTTTGCTTCTGTATGTAAAAGATCATAAAAAAACACATTATAATTGATTAGCCCTAATCTTACTAATGCAATTTGATGATGCACAAAATGTCCAGACGTTGACTAACGTCTGAAGAGTCAAGATCAAACCTGAAGTCTACTGGGTCAACCCGGCTTAAGGTAGCACAACAGCTGAGCCCCTGATGGTCCACCGAATATTCCCCTAAGTGGGAGGTCGGCCAGAAAAAACCAGCCCTCCAAAACGCCCTTGGCATGGACAGATCGGCCTTGGGGTCTTCAAGGAGTAAGGGGGGTCCGCACATGTTCGGCCAGTGTCTTACGCCCAGAACTGGGGAGGCAGCAGTGCCAAGCGACCTACCGACTTAATCCCGAAACTTCCAGAAAGATCTCAGTCGGCTACACATCTCGAAGTGTTTAAGGCAGTCTGGACTCCACGTGTCGAAGGAGGAAACTTCCACTTTAGAGTCTATCACATCGGCAAGATATCTACGAAGAATCCTCGAACTTAGGAACTTCCACTTATAAAAGATCCGAGATAGACTCTGAGAGAAACCCTAGATACTCAAGAGAGGAAACTTTTCCTTCGGTTTGACGGCAACCGCCTCACCACCGCCACTAATCACAGTCAGCCTAACATTGCCTATAAAAGGCCCCCCACATCGTCCTTCACAGGACACGATCTCTTTACCCTAAAAAGATCACAAGAAACTCAGAGTTCTCATAACTCGCCCCCCAAAAGGATCAATCAATATTTATTCTTTTACTGCAAAGATCACCCTGACCGGCTTGAGCGTCGGAGCGGTTTTTGAACCCTTTGCACGTTTTCCCCCTCTCGGGAACATACGAACAGGAGGAAGAGCAACGAGCTGGAGCAAGGAGCTGGAGCAAGGAGCTGGAGCGAGGAGCTGGAGTAAAGAGACGCAGAGCTGGAAGCAGGAACAATAGGCTGAATAATACCCAACATAACGGAGGAATCATACATAACGGAGGCTGTCATGCATCAACTCCGTTTTTCATGCTGATCTAACAGAAGGCCAATTTTTGACATCAGCATTTGGCGTTAGAAGAAGGGGCATCTCTCCAGCAAAATCATCAATTCGGCAACCCGACCCTATTTATTAAACTTTTCAGACTAACTACTTCTCTGAGTCCCTCAGGCAGACATGTCTTCAGGCAAGCACACCCTACGCGGATCACCACACAGGCTCCGCAACCCAGTGGAGCTCATGGACGAGCTAAAACAAGTCAAGGCCGACTACCTTCGAAGGGATGAGGAGGCAAAATGACTGGAGGAAAGCCTCTGCAAAGCGGAGACGACCAGGAAAGCCACAGCATCTGAAGAGAAAGAAGAAGTAATCAGGAGCCACATCATTCTTTGTTTTAAATGTTTGTGACTGGAACTTGGTGAGTCGTTGATTCTCACTTGTTATGTTTTAAATGAAGTATTTCATTTACGCTTATATTGTGCATACAAGTTGTGAACGTTCTTTGTACGAGCAATCGGGTTGCCTTTTATAAGTCGTGTTGACTTATGTTTTGTAGATGTGGATCATGCCGAATTTGTGCACGTAAAAAGACAAGTGAAAGGAAGAGACTTAGACTTTGGTGTGGACACATAAGTGAATTAATACCTCAGGAAATCCTTTATTGATACGTGTGAAGTTTTCATACGCTAATACGAGTACAAGAAAATCGAGTTGTCGTATGTAAACCTTTTACAGGAAGGGAGGCAATCGGGTTGCCGAGTACATGTAAAAACGAGTAGGCAATCGGGTTGCCGAGTACATGAAAAAACAAATGAGCAATTGGGTACAAGTTGAGAAGCGGCAATCGGGTTGCCGTCCTGTCGATGCTTGCGAATTGGGTACAAGTTGAGAAGCGGCAAGCGGGTTGTCCAAGTTCCACATGGTTTCTGTTATTTCTTCATGTGTTTTATTTTTATTTATTAATGTGTTTTATTGCTTCTTCCTCTACTGCTTCTTCTTATAATCTTGCATGCACTCTGTTGTATCTTTGTCTGTGTTTGCTTTTCGTTGCATGTCTTTTTGCTTGTTTCGTGAGAGTATCTCTAGAGTATGCCCCCCAGCCTAAGGGTAGTACTGGACTTTGTGCTGGACTTAGGTTGTGTTATCGTCCATGCAAGAGGTGTCTTCGTTTTCCTGTGGAAGAAGCAACAAGTGGTCAATGGCATAGCCATTGACCCTCCGACGCTCAAGTTAGTCGAGTATCGAAAAGATAAGCGAAAAGGAAAACTGTTTGGGTTAAGGCACGAAAGTTACTTCCCAGCTATTATCGACATGCTCCTGAAAGCGTGACTCTCCGATGCTCGAGTTAGTACATGTATAAGCAGAAGAACATGAAGAAGTATTAGTAGAGTTTAGAAGTGATACAGCTTGAGATGGATGGCATTCCAACTGTTGTTTATGTCACGTCCATCTTGTTCTTGAATTTTGTACGCACCTTGTCCTACCACTTTGGTGATCTGATATGGGCCTTCCCAAGTGGGTGCAAGTTTTCCAGCATCACTTTCTTTAATGTTCTGAAACACTTTTCGGAGTACCCAATCTCCTACCTTAAAGGTTCGAGTTCGTATGTTTTTGTTGTAGTGACGTGCTACTTTCTGTTGGTAAGCTGCATTTCTAATGGCTGTCATGTCACGAATTTCATCGAGCGTTTCAAGATTGTGATTGAGTTGTTGCCAGTTACTTTCTTCTTCCATCCATTGGTAACGGGTAGAACGAAGTCCTGTTCCTGCGGGTACGACGGCTCCTGAGCCATACGCGAGTGAGAAAGGAGTTTCTCCTGTTGGAGTTCGAACAGTGGTTCCATACGCCCATAAGATTCCTGGTAGTTCATCTGCCCAGGCGCCTTTGGCTTTCTTCAATCATTTCTTTATTGTGTTCATGATTGTTTTGTTGGAAGACTCAGCTTGTCCATTTGCTTGGGGGTATCTTGGAGTTGAGAAGTTTAGTTTGATCCCCCATTCTTTACAGAAATCTTGGAAGTCGAAGCTGATGAATTGTGAGCTGTTGTCGGTCACAATTTCCTTTGCAACTTCAAACCTGCAAATAACATTCTTCCAAATAAAACTTTTTACCTCCTTGTCTCAGACTTGGTGAAATGCTTCTGCCTCAATCCACTTGGTGAAGTAGTTGGTTACAGCCAACATCTATACTCTTTGTCCCGGTGCTGTAGGAAGTTTTCCCACTATATCCATTCCCCATTTAATGAATGGCTAAGGAGATAGTATTGAGTTGAGACGTTCTGGTGGGAGATGAGATGTGGGTGCAAAGCGTTGACAACTATCACACTTCTTTACGAAATCAATACAATTTGTCTTCATAGTGGGCCAATAGTACCCGACAGTGAGTGCTCTAGTTGTTAGACTGCGCCCTCCTGAATGGTTCCCGCATTCACCTGCATGTAATTCAGTGAGAACGTACCTTGCTTCTTGTGGGGTAATGCACTTCAGATATGGTCCTGAATATGATCTTTTGAGTAGTTGTCCATCTAAGATGGTGTATCTGGCTGCTTTAGCACGAATTCTTCTTGCTTCCACTTTCTCCTCAAGTAGTTCTTCATTTTCCAAGTGCCGAATCAAGGGAGTCATCCAACTGTCGGGTTCATCTTTGTTTGAATTGAAGAGCCAAGGTTGGCGAGAGCATCAACATGTCCATTCTCTAGGCGAGGTATCTGTGTTATGTTCATTTCCTTGAAGGATGCTAGTAATTCTTTCACGTGAGCGAGGTATGCGGTCATCTTGGTGTCACGTGTTTGGTAAGTTCCCTGTAACTGATTCACAATAAGTTGAGAGTCTGATTTAACGTCTAACCTTTGAATTCCCATTTCTTTTGCAAGCGCAAGTCCAGCTATAAGTGCTTCGTATTCAGCTTCATTGTTTGTTGCCTTGTATGCGCATCGGATAGCACGTTGTATTACGTCTCCTTCTGGAGAAGTCAGAGTTATTCCCAATCCCACGCCGTTCATGTTACTTGAACCATCTACTGATAGGTTCCATTTTTGTTGGCTCTTGTCGGTTAAACATAACAATTCTTTTTCTGCCTGCACCGATATTTTAGGTGAAAAATCAACAATGAAGTCAGCTAGTACCTGTGACTTGATGGCGTTCCTTGCTTGGTATGAGATGTCATACTCACTTAACTCTATTGCCCATTTGGTAAGGCGTCCAGAGAGTTCAGGTTTATGGAGAATGTTCTTCAGCGGGAATTCTGTAACCACTACCATTGAGTGACATTGGGAGTAACGTCTGAGTTTACGAGTAGCGTGGACCAGTGGAAGTGCAAGCTTCTCCAACTGGCTATAACGCGTCTCTGCGTGTAGAAGTGACTTCCTCACATAGTAAACTAGAAGTTGTTTTTTATCTTCCTCTCGTACTAGTACGGCGCTTACTGCCGTTTTTGCAACAACCAAGTAAACATAAAGTTTCTCACCTTCTTTGGATTTTGAGAGTAAAGGTGGTGTAGTCAGGTACACTTTTAATTATTGAAGTGCTTCTTCACATGCTGGAGACAATTCAAAGTTCTTTGACTTGTACAGAGTAGTGAAGAAAAGGTAGCACTCTTCGGAAGATTTTGATATGAAACGGCTAAGTGCAGCAACCCTTCCTGCTAGTTCTTGCACGTCTTTTATGCAAGTAGGAGATGGTATGTTCATGATTGCTTGTATTTGTTCTGGATTGGCTTCAATTCCTCTTTGGGTTACCATGTAACCTAAGAACTTTCCTGAGGAAACACCAAACGAATATTTAGTAGGATTAAGTTTCATGTTGTACCTTTTGAAGACGTCGAAGGCCTGACGAAGATGATCCAAATGTTGTTCAGCCTCCAAAGACTTAACTAACATGTCGTCAATATATACTTCCATGGTATCACCCAGTATTTCAGCAAACATTATGTTGACAAGTCTCTGGTAACTGGCTCCTGCATTCTTTAACCCAAAGGGCATCACCTTATAGCAGAAGATGCCTCGTTCTGTCACAAAGGCCGTCTTCTTTTGATCTCCAAGATGCATCAAGATTTGGTTGTATCTAGAGAAGGCGTCCATAAAACTCAAAAGTTCATGGCCAGAGGTAGCGTCAACCAACATGTCAATATGTGGCAATGGAAAAGAATCTTTCGGACATGCTTTGTTGAGGTCGGGGAAATCGATGTAGACTCTCCACTTATCGTTCTTCTTTTTTACCACCACTACATTAGCGAGCCAATCAGGATAATTGACTTCGCGTACTGATCTGATGTCGATCATCTTCTGAACTTCTTCATTGATAACTTTGTTTTTTTCCGGAGCAAACTTCTTCCTTTTTTGCTTGACAGGAGAAAAACTTGGGTGGACCTGTAATTTGTGAACTATGATTTGAGGATCGATACCTGTCATGTCAGCGTGTGACCATGCGAAGCAGTCATGGTGATCAGCTAGAAATTCCACTAGGTTTTCTCGAAGTGTGGGATTTAGCCTTGAGCCAACTTGTACTTTATGATCTGGTAGTTCCGGGTGAATTTAAACTTCATCCAACTCCTCCATAGCCGGTTTGTCTGGATCACTGTGGAGTAGTTGTTCTGTCTGTAATTGCTACAAGGGAGCTTTAGGTGTCTTCAAGGTGTTCTTGTAGAAATTTCGTGACGTGCTCTGTTCACCTCTGACTTCACGTACTCCCCATGGAGTAGGAAACCTTATGACCTGGTGAAAGGTTGATGGGACTGCTCTCATGTGGTGGATCCAAGGCCTCCCGAGAATAATGTTGTAGGCAGAAGGACTATCAAGCACCACAAAAGTTGTACTTAGGTTGACTCCTCCTGCAAAAGCGGGTAAAGAGAGTTCACGGAGCGTGTACTTTTGCTCGCCACTGAAACCAATGAGAATGGTAGGTCGGCGACAGATACTCGTTTCCTCCAGTCCCATTCCTCGCAATGCTTATAAAAAAAACGTTAGTAGATGAACCGTTATCAACAAGTATTCTTTGACAAGAACATTAGAAATAGTAAGTGAGATAACGAGAGCGTCATGATGAGGGTTGACGAGCCCTGATGCTTCACTGTCTGAGAAGCTGAGAACTTGGTCGGTGAAGACAGGTGAAGATGTTTTAGATGAGTGGGCGTCTGGATTGGCCGCTACATGTGCACTTCTTTTGGCGGCTGAATGACTGACTCCGCTTACTTCTGATCCTCCCGTGATAACCAAACATGTCTTTGTTGGAATCGGTTGCTCGGGTTCTTTTTGATGAACATCTCGTTGGGCTATAGTGTTTTTCCCTTTATCCGTCAATAGGTCAGTAAGGTGACCTCTCGTCAGTAGTTCTGCCACTTCTAGCCGAAGGGCTATACAATCAGCGGCCCTGTGTCCATGATCAGCGTGGAATTCACACCATTTGGTACTGTCTCTCTTGTCACTAGGAATTTTTGTCTTTGAGGGTCATCTGACAGTACTACCCATTCCTTTCATTACAACAACTACTTCGACCGGTTCAATGTTGAGATTGTATTCTGGAATTATTGAGCGAACAGGCGTCTGAGTTCTTTCACTTGGTCGTCCAGAAGAGGTGTTTGGGGGTCTCCTGTTATCCCGGGACAGAGGTCCTCTAGACGTTTGATACGGCTCTGCATGTCGACGGTCGTTTCTCCTGTCGGAATATTTGAAGCGTCTGGTGAGCTTCATCTTCCTCCCAACGAATCTCCACCCATGCTCTTGCTAATACGTCCTCCATAGTGGTGCAATTGAACTTTGTAAGTTCTTTGTAAAGTTCTCCATCTGGTAGGAGACCTTTCCTGAAAGCGTCTACAACGGTTTCTTGGTTATAATAAGGAATGGATACCTTCTCTCTGTTAAATCTACCTACGTAGTCCCATAGTGGTTCTCCTCTTCGTTGGTGAACCCGATACAAGTCACTGAAAAGTTTTTCTAACTTTTTGCTGCTGGCGAACTGTTCGACGAAGGTGTCCGTCAATTGAGCAAATGATGCAATTGAATTATGTGGGAGCTTCGTGTACCACTGTAAGGCAGGACCGGTCAGACTGGACCCAAAACTTTTGCACATGCATGCTTCACGCTGATCTCTGGGAATAGCTGCTGCGAACATTCTCTGCTTGTACGATGCGATGTGATCATCTGGGTCAGAAGTACCGTCATACATCTTCATGTTCGGGAAGAAGAATTTCTTTGGCATCTCCACCAGTGCAATAGCGTCTACAAAGGGGGAGTCGACGTAGCTGTAAGGGAGGCTCTTCTTGAAAGGAATAAGCATTCCTGGAATACGCGTAATCAACGCTTCCATTTCTGCCAACTTCTTCGCCATTACCTGTTCTAAAGGAGTACCTGTAAATGTAAATGAAAGTGGATCAGAAGATGCATTAACCTGAGTTGATCCATTAGTCATGGGATACACAGTAGGTAAAGTAAATGGAAAAGAAGAAAAAAGGGGTGTGGTAGTTGGAGGAGTTTGATGCGCGTGCTGGAAGGCAAGTGATGGCGTGACAGGAGTAGCAGTAGGAATCAGAGTTGGTCCTCCAACTGTTATAGGAATTTCTTGACTCGAAGGACCTGCTCCTCCTGTACTTGTAGAAGATGGTCTAGTATCTGTTGAGGTGCAAATTCTGGAGCCCCCTGGAGTCGTCACAGAAAGTTTGGTAATTTTTTCTTGGAGCAACTGGTTCTCTACTCTGACCGGTTGATTTTCTTCCTCTAACGCCTTGACACGTTCAGCGTTTTCTCGCATTTGGGCGTTAAGTAGAGCAAGTTGAGAAGAAATGTCGAGTGGGGCAGACGTCATGTCTCTTCCATTTGATGATAATCTCTGTTGATAGTTGCTGAGGCCCCACGGTGGGCGCCAAACTGTAGACGGTGAGAAGTCTACGGATTGGAAGTCAGAAGGTCGGAAGCGGAAACTTCTTCTGGAATTCAAAACTTCGAGTTTTTGATTAATGGGCACCAACAACGTGTGGAAGAAACCTGCAAAAGAGGGTGAACAGACACAAACAAACCCGTGAAGGCTTGGGGGGACACCGGGATGGTGCCTGCCAAGGGCCCTCTGACGGTCAAGTCAGCAAAGTATTACAATGACTAATAAATGAAAAGCCGAGGATGTAACCTTTAATGCGTAATCGGAGAATTGCTAGGCTCGTAGAATGGCCGGAGCTCGAGACTACGGGGGTGAAGTGATCACTAGTGTGAGAGTAGATGTTACCAGCAACGTCGAGCAAGAAAGAAGCTATGATCTCCTTGATGTTTTCTGTAAGTGTCGAGAAGGCTTTGATCCCTTTGACGACTGAAAGCGTCCAGCAAGGAGAAGCTTTAACACCCTTGAAGCGTCTATTAATGTCGACGATCAGAGCAAGATGACTGTGTCAAGTAAAGGCGACAAAGCATCTAAGAACCAGGTAACCCGTATGCCAACGTCTCAAGAACAATCGAAGAACAGAGAGCGAGTGGAGAAGAATAAGTAGTGGTTGCTTTGCTCTGCTTTCGATGTCTTCTGAAGTGGAAGTGCTCCTCTTTATATAGGTGTGAGGAAAGATCCGTTGGGAGGAGTAAAGGCTGGCCGTTACGGAGTAAATGTGTTGCAAGATACCTGGGATGTGGTGATGCGTACACTAGCTGTACATGCATAATGGTTGTGCATGTTCTCTGGTAACTACTTTGAGTGTGCATCGTGGTCTCATATTTATGTGAGACGTTTCCATGTTATGCATGTCATCAATGGGGGGATAATTGTCTCTGGAGTTACGTTGACCGAGTCTGAGATCTATGTCATTATGGGCATATGTGATATGTAGAGGATCTCTTCGTTAAGTGATCTATTCCACGTGCAACGTGGAGATCTAGACGTGTCAAGCGCCAGATGTGTGGAGATTTGGGCGTGTGGAGTTTTGTGCATGTGAAAACTCTTTGCACGTGGAAACTCTTTGCACGTAGTTGGGCTCGACACGAGTTTTAGGGTCTAGTCGACGAGGGCCCACTAAGAGACATCTGGGCTGGGTCCGGGAGTGTTGCGCTGGGCTTGATGTCTCAATGGGCACTCTAGCGTTGAGGGCTCTAGTGTGGATTTTGGTCAACACACACACGATTTACTTCTACTCCTTAGTCTCTTTACTTTCAACTAAGGAGTGGAGGGACTCGTGATGATGCATAAAATGTCCAGACGTTGCCTAACGTCTGAAGAGACAAGATCAGACCTGAAGTCTCTTGGATCGACTCGGGCTTAAGGCAGCAGGACGACTAAATACCTAACGATCCACTATATTTTCCCCTAACTGGGAGGTCGGTCGGAAGAAACCAGCTCTGCACAAAATGCCTTTGACATGGATAGATTAGCCCTGGGGTCTCAAAAGAAAAAAGGGGGTCTCCATAGGTTCGGCCCATATCTTACGCCCAGAATTGGGGATTTATCAGCGCTGCGCGACCTAAAGACTTAATCCCGAACTTTCTAGAAAGATTTTAGTCGGCCGTATCCTTGAACTTAGGAACTTTCGCTTATCAAAGATCCTGGATATACTCAAAGAGAAACCCTAGATACGCTAAAGAGGAAACTTCCCTTACGGTTTGACGGCAACCGCCTCACCACCGCCACTAATTACAGTCGGCCTAACTTCGCCTATAAAAGGCCCCCCACATCGTCCTTCACAAGACACGATCTCTTCACCCCGAAAAGATCACTCAATACTCAGAGTTCCCATAACTCGCCCCCCAAAAGGATCGATCAATACTCATTCTTTTACTGCAAAGAGCACCCTGACTGTCTTGAGCGTCGGAGCAGTTTTCGAACCCTTTGCAGGTTTTCCCCCCTCGGGAACAGGCGAACAGGAGTAAGGAGCGAGGAACTGGAGTGGAGAGCGAGGAGCTGGAACAGAGAAGCGGAGCAGAAAACCAGGGCTGAACAGAGGAATCTCTCCTCTCGCAACAAAATATACCATCATAACGGAGACTGTCATGCATCAACTCCCTTTTCATGCTGATTTAACGGGAGGCCAATTTTCGACATCAGCAGGCACCACGAGCACCTCTGAACCGACTCTTTTTTTGGCCGTGGGATTCCTGGTTCGCCATTGCGGGGTGGTCGTCCTTTTGCCGTCATTATCACAGCTTCGTTGGACGTTGGTGGTTCTTCTCCTTCTCCTCCGTCTGATGCGTAGTTGTTCGTGAATGGCGTCTCCCTGTTCTTATCCCTCGGTTTAGATGTCAAATACTAACTTAGACTAAATGGAAAAGGAACAAAGGTAAACGGGGGGTTTTGATATAAAAAGCAACAAAAGAAGAAAGCGACTAAAACTAAACTAAACTATTAAAGTGAACGAGCGAGAGATTCGAAAGAAGAGTCGGAGGAACAAGAGTCGGGAGACAACAAATAAATGAGAGAGGTGTCGAACCGGGAATCCGATATGATAAACTTACGACTATGTGTAGTCCGATCTAATGCTCTAAAGTATAATCGATGCTCGACAGCTAAAGTAGATGTCTCTAAGTACTACGTATATCCGGAGATCATACTCAGTCAAACAAATGTCTAAATCGGAGTCATCGAAAGTGTTGTCTAGTCGCCTAACTATGTGAAGTGCATGACAAGACACATGAAATTATGACTTAGACTACGATCGATATCGAATACTTCATTTTGCTATTAACTATGCGAAGTGTTTGACAAGACATATGGAAATACGATCAAAACGATAATCGAAATGTATGAACATCAATTTATAATCAAAACATCAAATCATATTAAACATAATCACGAATTCATCTAACGGGAGTGCTACATGTACAAAGTCCTTGACAAAATTCTTGACTTAATGACTCATTTTCACTAAAAGACAAAAGTAGATCAAAGTTTTTCAAAGTTTGACTTTGATCGGGACCGTTCACTTAGCATTTTGTCAAGAATCTTGTCAAAGATTCTTTGTACATTTAGCATTTCCCTTCATCTAATATAATCGATACACTAAAGTTAGCTAAACATGGTGATTGAATAATAAATGGAAAGAAAATGATGAGAGAATTCCCCCTTTTCGATGTGGTTCGAGGCTAAGATCGTCAGAAAATATAAGTCTTTAATTGCAGCCAATCTCCCCTTAGACAATTTCTGGGTTCCCCATAGCGACCACCATCATCTTCTCCATTTAGAACTCAACCTCCATTAAAGCTAAACCCTAGCTTTCTCTCTCTACAATTTCTAGCCCAAAATCAAATCAAACCACATGAGAAGCAAGATCACGGCATGGGGAGTAAAAGCCCTAAGGTTTCCAGCCAAGAAAGTGGTCGGAACACCATAAAAATACGGCCAAAGAAAGACATGAAATCCGGCCAAAAACCATGAAATACGGCCAAAACACTTAGATCCGGGCCAAAGGAGCTACCGGCCCTTGTTGCGCGTCCCTTGCTGTCGTCCCGAGCTAGGAACATACTCGAGCTGCTCCAAAGCAGCTCGGGTTGCTGCTGTTCGGAGCAGCTGTGCACGTCCCACAGCCGTCCCGTGCGCCATGAAGACTCGAGTTGCTGGTCGCATGCTGGGAACTCGGAGCTGCTGTTCCGGTCCAAGTCGGCCATATTGTGAAAGCTGCTGCAGTTCGGTGGTCGCGTCCCGTGCTCCATGGCCATCCCGAGCTGCTCTTGCTTCAAATCCGGTCTGCTGTCCCACTCCTCCAGTGCAGCCCGAGCTGCTGCCGGCCAAGACTAGGCCGGCCTTAGTGCTGGACGGTCTAGCTTGGCTGGCCTCTTCCCCCTTTCTTCTCTCTTTTTCTCTCTTTCAAGCTTCAACTCTCAAGAACACCCCCAAGAACCCTAGCCTTCTCTCTCTTACTTGGGGAAGAAGATGAATAGTAAGTCATTCCCTTGACCCCTTTCTCTCACTTGTGTATACACAACCCTAGACTTAGTCAAACTTGACTAAGTCTTAGACAATTTTGACTTGGACCAAAGAGAGGGTGCTCATAAATTTCTCTTTGTCTTGTTCTTCTTCTTTTCTTTTGTGAGCTTTAGTTGGACTTGGGCTTTGCTTCAAAAACAAGGAGCGTGCCTTCATACTTGATCTCTACTAATCTAATTTCAAGAGACGACTTTTGCTTCCATCTTTCATAATTTCTCCGTCCGAACTCCGATTAGACTCGCGTTTTCACCGTCGGACTAGTCATTGACTCCTCTTGTCATTTGATTTACTTGAAATCTTTTCTCTCGTTTTGTGCACATGAAATGATAGTGACAATTCACTCCCTTTATTCTGATTTACATGTTTATCTCCAAATGTGATACCTAACAAGAAAAGTACATAAAATATTATTTATAATACTCGAAAGGAACTAACTCATCGAAGTTAAGTGGCCTAAATGTGGCATTTTCACGCCACATCAAACATCCCCAAACTTAGAATTTGCTAGTCCTCGAGCAAACAAACCAAACAAAACAATAAAGTAAACCTAACTCACTTTTGGAGGAATCCAGGTTGCATTTAGCGTATGCAACAAGCCTTTAAACCCTTAGGTTACCCCTAAAGGACGAGTTTTGTCTCGTGAGGGTTTCCAGTGAATACACCCACAAAGTTCTAGATTTCCAAGGGACATAAGAGTTCAACTATCGATGCAAATAAGGTGATGATAAACGAGTGAGAGACTTAAGTATGACAAACATATGAATGAAACCAATAAACACAAAAGCATGCTAAGAGTCTCCTCACTGATAGTTTTATACTCGAATGCAAGTGCCCCATCATCATGAGTATCATCCAAGGCTAAAGTAACAAAACCTTGTTTTCTATCATAGCACATTTCGCCTCGACTTTAGCCTCACGGTCATACGCTCTTAAACATTAAGTCACTCAAAATCGAATCGTAATGGTTCATTCTCATGTGTGAGCATGGAATAAAGTAAACTCAACACATACAAAATTAAATGAGTATAACAAGTAATAAAACGAAATGATCTCTTTGGAATGGAAATAGCCACTAACGGAATGGGGAAGCTCACTCACTCTTCTCACCCACTCTACCCTCTAATAGTTCCTCCTAAAGGTAAGTGGATACAAGTGATGGAATAGAAGATGATGAAATCCCGAGAATGTCGACGCCTTCAATGATAAAAGAACACTCAAACAACCTTTAGACTTGACTTCTTGCATTGAATACTTTATTTTCATGACACTTACACAAACACAAAATAACACATATAAGCAAACTTTCTTTCTTTTTTGTTTTTTCCTTTCTTTTCTCTTTTTCTTTTTTTATCCTTTCTTTTTCACTTTTTCTTTTATTTTTTGCACACATACCCAAATACCAAAACAAAAATACAACTAGTATTCTCAACAAATCACCTTTACTTTCACATTTTGCTTTCACATTCTTGCTTCTTTACCTTTCACGCCTTCATTCTCGGGAGTAGTATGTGTATGGGCAAATATCCACCCCACGAGGTGCCTGTAGAATAAAGGAACGACCGCTTCGTAAGGGTAAAACCCGCGAGGCTAAATAAGAAGGCCCGATAATGGCCCAAGTCGTTACTCCGATCACCGAATCCATACCCGCTTGACACTAAGCGTATCTGACACGTGTCACGCGATAGCCATCTGCCGATACTAGGCAATCTTACGGCCAGAGGATTATTGCGCAATCCATAACCGTACTAGTGGTAAGTATTCCGTATCTGCCACTTAAAGACGGGCGTTAACGGCCAGTAGCTTACCGCACACGCGGTAACATCTTGGTCGTCCCTCGAGAAATTTGAATACTCATCTGATGGTCAGATTCTCTAGCCTTTAACGTATCTCTCAGAAGTAATGACACGGAATAAGTACGTCGGTTACGAGCTGGTTGTCATCAAGGCAATCCCTCTCCACCACTATAAATACGAGAAGCAACACTCAGACAAGACATCCAATATTCGACAATAGTACTCGAGTAGCCTAATCCATTCTCTCCATTCATTTGCTCTCTCATAAGCCTCTCAAAGATCTTCCGATTCTCTCAAAGTCTCTGACCCATCGTCTTAGAAGTTGGGAGATAAGAGTCTGGTAGTCACAAATCAAATGACAACTAGCTAACCATATCAACACCATCCTAATACGACCACCTCCTTACCGCATCACTCATCTAGCGATAAAACGCTAGGCGTATCAACATCATCCATCCAGCGATCCTCACCGTCCGATCCACTTACGACCAGCACCTTATTGCTGAACTCTTTACGACCAGCACCTTAATGCAAGTCTTGCTTACGACCAGCAAGTTAACGCCACAACATCATTACCGTCACCTTTTTCATTACAGTAAGCATATCACTACCGTGGGGATCTGTTCCGACAACTCCACGAGCCGCGACACCTAAGCACTCCGACGACGGTTACCTCCCTATCGCTCACTTTCACTTTATTTATATTTGATCGAGTATCTGACTTGACCGTCGGAGCCCCCTTAGGCCGGCACCATCCCGGTGTCCAAGAGGCTTCACGATCTCTTCTCTCTTTTTGTGTGCAGGTTCTTTTCAACACGTAGCTGGTCCCCGAAGCATCCGACCCGACCCGACAAGACTTTGACCGTTGACTGTCAGACTTTTCGACCCGTAGACATTTTACCGTCTACAATTTGGCGCTAGAAGGAGGGCGACCAGCCACTAACTACCGAAAAGACAAACACCATGGAAGGAGACATGTCCAACGCTTCTGTGGATTTCTCATCACAAATTGCTGCACTCACTGCCCAGATGCATGAAAACGCCGAAAGATTGAAAACTTTGGAGGAGGAGAACACTACTGTCCGAGCAGAGAACATGCTACCGCAAGAAAGAATTACCGAGTTGGTGGTTACAAGAAGACAAAGTTTGGGGGAAAATCGGCCACCTCCCAGCAGTTCTGAAGCAGGAGGACCATCTAATCGCCCAACACCCCCTCATAACACTACTGCAAGCTTCACCACCAGCCAAGTAGGGACGGGATCCGCAAGTGCTCCATTCATAGCTCTAACACAGACCTTTCAACAAGCTCTCACTCAACAGCAGACCATGGCTGCTCCTCTTTACTCATCTTCTACTATTGTTATGCCTACCATCTTCCCTATGCCTATGATGTGGTGTGAATTCACCACATTTATGTCACTTAATTTAAATGAGTTAGTCTATTTTATACGTTTATTTTGATTAGTTGTAAACTTCTCTTGATTAGGTACCATATGAGGATCAAAGGAGGAAACAATAAAGGAGAGGATGTGATGGAGAGTTGGAAAATAATTTAGAGAGCCAAGACATTTTGATTGTTGGGTCACATGGAGAGAGGTCATGAGGTAAATGAGATAAGATGGGCCATGTTAGATTACTTGGGCCAAAAAAGGAATGCAAAATCGTGAAGGCACCCTCAAGGAGTTATGGAACTTAAAGCCCAAGGGTAATTTTGTCATTGGGCTATTTTTTTGGAGAAAAGAGGGGGAAACCCTCATTTTTTGGATCATCTTCTCAAGTGCGGAACCAAGGAAAAGGGAAGGAGAGAGGCAGTCGGGGTAAGTTGGTAGGTGGTGGTTTGTGAGACTTGGTAGTTTGGGTAGGGCGGTTTTATTAATTTAAGTGGTAGTTTTAAGGTGGTGGTTTGGGGGAGATTTAAGAGGTAGATTTGGGATTTTAAAGGGCGGTTTTGGCTGGATTTGAAAGTGGTTTATGGCTGAAAATTGAAGTGAGGATTGGAGCTCGTTTGGCTAGAAGTTTCAGCTGGGAAATCACTTTTCTCAAGGGGTTGTTTGACTCAGCAAGGAAACCGAATTTCCAATTGGGAAAACCTCATCTTCTTCAACTTTCACTCTTGTTTTTTTCCATTTCTACTTGTTCTTTATCTTATTCAATTACTCCAAGAGCATATTAATTTGTGTTGAGTTACTCATATCAATTACATTGAGATTTTTAGTATTCCAAAATTATAAAATCATGTGTGTGGTTCCTCCTTTAACTTTGAATCTCGATATTTGCTTGAACATGAGTAGCTAATCATTTTGTTGAGGTCTAGGGATGACAGTTTGATGAATTTGTGATTGTGTTCGTGATAATTTAATGTGTTTGATAATAAATTGATGTTCTCTTATTTCGATTACTTGTTTCAATCGTTTTTCATGTGTCTTATCAAGTACTTCGCATAGTTAATCAATTAGGCAATGTGATCGATGATTCGGTTTTATTCGTTTAGGAAGTTTATTTGACTAAGTATTATCTTCGGACATACGTAGTGCTTATGAACATCCACCTTAGGAATCGAGACTAGGTTTGTATCAATCCATTCGATTAGACCGTACATAGTTGTAGGTTCACCACATCGGATTCCCGGACCTCGACACTTCTCTCACTTGTTGTTCCCGACTCTTGTTCCTCCGAACTCTTCTCTCAATCTCTCCCGCCCTCTTACATTGATATTTTAGTTTGTTTTACCTACTTTATTCTCTTATTGCTTATTCGATTATAAACCCCTCGTTTACTTTGTTTCTTTCTAATTCTTGTCTAAGTAAGTCTTTAATCTCTAAATCGACGGATAAAATCCTTCGATATCTAAACTACCTACCTATCCTTGGATCGACTCCGGCTTTACCGGTTACTACTTGATACCTCCGCTTGGGTTTGCAACCTTTTCGGGTGCATCAAGTTTTTGGCGCAGCTGCCGGGGATAGCGACGTGTAGCTTAGATATAAGTATTATTTTCTTTTATCCTAGATTCTAATTAGTTTTGTTTGCTTTGTGTTTTTCAGAAAAACAAAAATAACAAAAAGAGATCGAAAGGAAGAAGTTTGGGGATTTCGGAGGAAAGTGGAAACCCGACTTCAAAATCAAACAACAAAGGGGGGTAACGAAGTTCTATCTTTCATATTGTCTGACTATTGTGTGTGTTTGTGCGTGCATTGTGTTCTCTCTTTTTGTGCATGAATAGTTGGATTAGGAATAGTCATAATCGTTTAGAGAGGAACATAGAGCTTGGTAGCACGTCTGAGTCTGACCACAACAATCATCAGTCGGACACTATGGAGGACCAAGAGAGCACACATGGTAGTGAGGGTCATGAGATGAACCCTCTTATGCGGAGCTTGAGAGATTACTTGCAACCCGACCGAACTAGTCAACCATCTTGCATTGTCCTTCCTATGCATGTTGGCAACTTTGAGATTAAGCATGGTGTCATCAACTTACTCCCTAAGTTCCATGGCTTAGAGTCTGAAAGCCCTTACCTTCATCTGAAGGAATATGACGAGGTCTGCTCGACACTCCGACTCGATGGAGTGCCCGAGGACATCGTTAAGCTTAAGCTATTTCCTTTTTCATTAAAGGAAAGAGCTAAGCAATGGCTTCATTCTCTACGCCCTAGATCAATAGGGAGTTGGAAAGAGATGACAACACACTTTCTTAAGAGATTTTTTCCCACTCATAAAACGAACACATTGAGACGGAGCATCATGAACTTTTCACAAAAGGAGCATGAGTCGTTTTATGAGTGTTGGGAAAGATTCAAAGAGCTCATAAATTCTTGCCCACATCACGGTTATGAGGTGTGGAGGGTTATCAATTTCTTTTATGATGGTCTATCCTCCACCCAAAGACAATTTGTAGAAATGATGTGTAATGGGGAATTTATGAGTAAAGATCCCGAGGATGCTTGGGATTATTTCGACCACTTGGCGGAAAATGCCCAAAGTTGGGACATATCCGATACAAATGATCGAAGTAAATCCAAGGCTCAGACGAGCTCAAGGGGAGGGATGTACCTTTTAAATGAAAGTGATGATGTGCATGCAAAGTTAGCCAATTTGACTAAACAGGTGGAGGCCTTAAAGGTGCAAAAGGTTAATGTTGTTAGAGCACCGGAAGCTCGTATAGTTGTTTGTGATGTTTGTGATAGCATGGACCACTCCACTAGAGATTGTCCTTTGTTGGTCCATGAACAAGCAAATGCCATGAACAACTACAAAAGGCCATGTAGCTCGCCTTATTCTGACACTTATAACCCGGGTTGGAAGAACCATCCCAACTTGAGTTGGAAGAATGGTCCTACTGCAAATGATGTGCATAATCATCAAGGTCCCTCATCAAGCAATGCTTATGTGCCACCTCCACGGAGGAACCTTGAGGATCCAATCCATTTAATGCTTCAGAATCATGAGCAAATGTTGCAAGGCCTTCGAGAGAGTATGGTTAGGATTGAGGCAAGGTTAAGTGTGGATAAAAAAGGCAAACTACCTTCTCAAACTCAAGAAAACCCTAGGGGAAACGGTGAGGGTAATACATCTGACCCTAGGGTTGCACATGTTAAGGCAGTTACTACTCTCAGAAATGGCAAAACGATAGGACAAGATGATCCTATGAGGGTTATTGAACCTGAGGAGCCTAGCCAATCTGAGGGTAGTAGTGGCCATAACAAGGCATCCGACAAAACCTCAAGGCCTAACCACATCCCTAAGCCTAGTGTGCCTTTCCCTGAGAGATTGGTCTCTACTCAACCAATGAAAGATAATAGTGATATCCTTGAGATCTTTAAGCAAGTTAAGATCAACATTCCTCTCTTGGATGCAATTAAGCAAATTCCTACTTATGCAAAATTCTTGAAGGATCTTTGCACTATGAAGAGGAAACATCATGTGAAGTCTAGAGCTTTCTTGGCTAAGAATGTGAGTGCCATCATTAAGGAGAACCTCCCACCTAAATATAAGGACCCTGGATCCCCCACCATTTCATGCACTATAGGGGCGACTCACATTAAGCAGGCACTCCTTGATTTAGGTGCGAGTGTTAATCTTCTACCTTATTCGGTCTATGAGCAATTGGGCTTAGGTGAAATAAAACCCACCAAAGTAGTTTTACAACTTGCCGATCGCTCAATTAAGATGCCGAGAGGGGTGGCTGAGGATGTTTTGGTCCAAGTAGATAAGTTCTATTTTCCAGTAGACTTCTTTATCTTGGACACAAAACCAGTGATGAATGGTGAATCTCAAATTCCAGTCATTTTAGGTAGACCTTTCCTTGCAACATCA
>BEHA01050439.1:1151452-1174262 GCA_002897215.1 Eschscholzia californica subsp. californica | reverse complement strand
TAAGTTTCTTTTCTAAAATGTATCCATAAGTCACTCTTTCCTTCTTCAACTCTTTCTCTAAATCTTCAATATATCCAACATCTACTTCTCTCTCTCGGTTTAATATATAAGAGGACTGTTGAGAGAGAGAAAGAGGGAAAGAAGGATTCCATAAGAAGCTTCCTGTTTCTATTCACATCCCACATTTCTAGTTCTCTCTCTCTCTCTATACAAAGCAATAGAGATGAGAGAAAGAAAACCAATTTCCCAGAAATATGGAAACTAATATTATGGTGCTACCAATATGGTAATTAAATTAGTTGTCAAAGTGGGATTTAAATGGGAGTTATGAGATGCCTCACGGGAGAGTAAACCCCATGCAGCGTGCCTCTTCAGCTTGAGACACGTGTGCTTAATTTACCATGTTCGTTGGATCTTAACACGTCACAGTCGGCTACACGGTGGAACGTTGCACTAGGTTGTACAATATCATTAACTCCTGAACATCCCAAACTGCACCTGCGTCTGACCGAGCGTATCCCTTGCCTGATGTGTACCGTCCAATCAGATTCACGCTTGCGCGCCACGTGTCCTCTAGCTGATTAGGTCAAATGATTTTGACCCCAACTTTGCCTCGCTTTATCTTTCTCGTCCGGACTCCGCTTCTCATCTGAACACTAATATTGACCAGAATACCTTTGTCATTAAAATGATCAAAATGTCCCTAACATCTATTTCTCCTGATTTCGTCTGTTTTTCACATTGAACCCTGTAAAGACACCTGGGAAAGAGAAACACACAATTCATCATAATAACCGCTTGAATCGGGCTAACTACCCCGAGTTAAGAGATTCAGATGAGACATTTTCATGTCTCATCAATCTCCTTTTTCTTTTTCAGCTTTCTTGGGGAAACGGAGTAGGACTGATGACATGCCGTCCTCTTCTGGTGTGAAAAAGTCTCTTACCAAATCTTCGGGCAAAACAGTGGCGGACCCAGAAAAATGTCTTTGTGAAAAAGTCTCTTACCAAATCTTCGGGCAAAACAGTGGGGGCACTTTTAGTTATAACAAATAATTGTAAATTTTCGAAAATCTTCGTATGATGTTCAAGCGATTGATTTATATATCATAGCCACATTCTCAACCAACACGACTGTTACTAACTTGTGAGTTGTACTAACTATAGTATTAATGAAAATAATTAGTTTTTATACACATTCAAATTATATGAAACGAGATTATAACTTGTGCCCGATGTGCACAAACAGCTATATAATCTCAACTCGTAAAGACAAGTTTGAGAGGTGTAATCTTCACAATTAAAAATAAGTTTGGGGGTCATTTATGTCTTGAAAATGATCAATTTATGTTGTTACAAAAGTTTGTAAAAGAGAGAGATGAGTATTTTTACAGAAAATATATAAAAGTATTTATATACGGGTGTTTGTAACAAAAAAAAAACATAACAAATAATATGGACACAAATAGTTGTACAGAAATTAACAGTAGTCAACATAGAATTTACAAAAAGAAAAATGAAAAACTAAAGAAAAAACTTATTTGAAAACAAGAGATAAAAAAGATAAACATAAGACCAAAAATTGAAAAAAATTGAAGGGGGAGATCCAAATATACCCTTAAAAAGTTGAAAAAAAATTGAAGGGGGATGAAGGAGTTGAAATCGTGACCTTCTACGTACTCCATCACTCCTCTCTCCACTAAGCCAAGATTGATTACAGTATAATGGTTCCTCTATTAATTTTTATACGGATCTTTACTTGAATTGGGAAATGGACTCAACTTTTGTAGAGTTATTTCTTTATTGGCTCCCTAGTTTGTTTTAAATAAGTTGAAAATTTTTTGGCATCACTTATATTTAAAAGGGGGCTAACTTTGAATTTACAAAATCACTTTTATAACAACGACAATTATGGAAACAAAAACATTAACCACTAAAGTTAATTGACGGTGTTAACAAAAGGGAACCAAATTTGAATTTACGAAAGACAAGAGGCCAAAAAAAACTGATCACAAAGTAGGGGGTCAAAAAGGAAATAAATTATTTTTGTAAATAAATCCCATTTTGGCCCCTTGGGTTGTTTTAAAAAAGTTAGAATTTTTTTTTGAATTAACTCATATTTAAAAGGGAGCTAATTTTGAATTTACACGAAATCATTTTTATAAGAAGAGCAATTATAGATACAAAAAAGTTAATCATTATGAGCCAACACACTTCTCTCGTTTCAAGAGAAAATAATTGTTTCCTCTCTTCTCTCAATCTCTTAAACTACTTTTCAGATCTTTGTGTTTTCTAGAGGAGGGGTCCGTACTCCGGATTTTACTCTTTGTTGGTTGTATCATATCTATAATCAAATCTTATTCCACACAGTTCTTCTTACTGATTCTTCCTCTTCTCCTTGTTCTTCTCTCTTTAACATGGATTACATATTCATTTTCTAAAGTTACAAAAATTAAATTCGATGAAGGATTTAATCCATTTGTTGGTGATTTTATATGTTTAAGAATATAAGTATAGATAAAGATGTTAGTGAGAAAAGAAGATTCAACATCGTCGAATTCTACGATGAACAATTCAAGAAGATTGAAGATGAAATTACAAGTCAAGAGAAAAGAACTATCAAGATTTTACTTTTATTAGTTTAATATTATTGTTGTAATTTTCTTTTTGTCGACCTTTAGGGTCTTTAATTCTCGATCTATAGGATCTTTTGGTCAACCTTAAGGGTCTTTAATTCTCGATCTATAAGACCTTTGTGTCTGTGTCTAGTCAATTCTTTTCCCTTCATGAGGCACTTTACATTTGAAGAGATGTAACTCTCATGAAGTTTTCAGAGGAGAGGAATAAGAATTTTACCTACTTTGCGATGTTCACTGATGAATGAAAGCATGGTTTTGATAAAAAAAAAGAAGTTAACCATTAAAGTTAACTGACGGTGTTAACAAAAGGAGGTCAAAAATAGAAATTTGTCACAAAGTAGGAGGTCCAGAAGGAAATAACTCAAAGTCTTTTAGTTAATAAAGTTTTTTGAAGGGTTATTTCCCAAATAACCCAACTTTGTGACCAGCTTCTTGCCTAGCCTCCTACTTTATAAAAAATACTCAGATGACCCTCGTTTTCAGTTAACGTTATAACTACGTTAACTTGTCATCACCTCTCTCTCCTCCATATCATCACCTCTCTCTCCTCCATCTCATCACCTCTCTCTGCTACCTCACCTTCTCGCCACCCCATCGTCTTAACGGTCGAAAGTTGCCGACCGACGACCTTTAAAGGTCTGTTCGCAAACCTAGATCTAGTGAACTAGATCTGGTGGTTCACCAGATCTAGAGAGAGATTTTTTCTAGAGAGAGAGGAGACGGGAATTTTTTTTCTTTATGTTTGAAGGTCGTCGATCGGAAAATTGACCGGCCGGCGACCTTCGCTGGTCAAAACGATGAGGTGGCGAGAAGGTGAGGTGACAGAGAGAGGTGATGCGATGAAGAAGAGGGAAGTGATGACTAGTTAACGGTGATATAACGGTAACTGAAAAAGAGGGTCATCTGCATATTTTTAATAAAGTAGGGGGCTAGCAGGAAGCTGGTCACAAAGTTGGTGCTATTTGGGAAATAACCCTTTTTAAAGTTATATTCATTTTATATCTTTCAACAAAAAAATTCTTCATTTTATATTATTTTTGTCTTATTTTATAATTCTTTTAAATAGTCTTTATTTGATAATATAATTTTTTCTATAGATTTTATTTTTAAAAAAAATTCTTATAAAATCTTATTTAATAATTTTTTTAAAATAGTCTTCAATTATTAAAATAGTTTTTATATAATTTTTATCTTCCAAAATCATATTTTTTAAATAGTCTCCATTTCATAAAAAGGTACGGGACCAAGAAGAAAATAACTTAAGACCTTTCAGCAGATGACGTTTTTTTAAATAACCTTCATTTTATATTACTTTTATTTTATATAAATTTTATCTTATAAAATCTTTTTTATATAATTTTTATCTTATAAAATCTTATTTTATAATCTTTTAAATAATCTTATTCTATAAAATATTGTTTTGTAATTTTATATAAACTGATTTTATAATTTTTATCTTATATAATCTTATTCTATAATCCTATTATAATACTATTCAAAGTACAGTAACATCTCCGGTTATTGCAAACCACTTAAATAATCTTTTCTCAAATGGAAAGAAAATCAGTTTGAAAGTTTTGTGGACTTCAATTAATTATCGCAAACAAACTTTCTTTTCAACAAAGAAATAGAAAAGAAGTATTCGTGATTTCATTTTAAAAGCTGATATATGGAGATTAGGTGATGAAGCAATTATTAAGTCATTAATTTGTTTAATATTTTTTAAAAATTTTTATAAAATCAATAATCTTCGTTATAAAAGTTTTATTTTATATAATCTTTATCTTATTGAAATCTTATTCTATAATTTTTCAAATACTTTTTACTGTATTAAATGTTTTTTTATAAACTAATTGTTTCTTTTATAAAATCTTATTTGTAAAACTTCTATTTATATAATCTTTATCTTGAACTAGAAGACCGAACTAACGCTAATAAAAAGAGGTCGGAGACAATCTTGGCTTCTTCTTCTCGATGATAAAAGAAGAGAATTAAAAGATTTTGTTTTATAAAACTTTAATTTTATGAAATAATTAGATTTTTATAAAATCTTTATATATCTGTTTTATAAACTCTTTTACCTTATAAAGTTTTTTTTAAAATAATCTCCATTTTATAAAACTATTATTTTATATGATCTATATCTTATAAAAACTTATTTTATAATCTCTTTTAAATAGTCTTTATTGTAGAAAATATTGTTATAAAACTTTTACTTTTATTTATAAAACTTTTATTTTATGTAATTTTTATCTTTGACTAGGGGGTTATTTAGTAAATAATCCTAATAAATAGAGGTTGGAGACTGTTTTCCCTTCTTCTTAGCAAATATGTTTTTTTTCAGTAATGTATATATGTTAAATAGGTTTTGATTACTGAATTTTTAGCACCTAATTCTTAATCTTTAGTTCGTTTCAGATAAAGAAATAGGTGAACGTGTTATTCCTTTCAAAGGAGTTGCTTTCCAATATGATGAAATTTTATGATAGAGTTTATGATGGAAAACAAATAATTGAAGATAGAGATAACCACATATCATCGTCTGATCCTCTTAAACAACCCTTAAAATAGGGAAAAACATTTTTGGGGATTTAGCATGTGTTCTTTTTATTAGTGTATACATGCATACTTAAATATACTTATGTTTTTGTCAGTGTGGGAGCCGGTCGGTTAACTTCAATTAAAGAGAAAAAAGTTATGGCCTCTGCACTATAGTTATATATTTATCTCTTCTGATTCTTATTTTCAAATAATTCACCATTTAGTTTTTTTTTCTTCTAAAGTTGATTTTGACCTTTTCTTTTCTAAAATTACTATTTTCTCTTTTTCCTTAAGTTTGTTAAGAACGTAAATGTAGAAAAAAAAATTCATGACACAAATAGCTCCGATTATTGAAAAAATTGACCAATACTATAGGCACCCCAAAAGACCAACACCCTAGAAGCGCAATGCATGTCACTTTTTAAGGGCTTTCCTACAGTCCTATCAAACATTGAACTGTTCAATTTCACATGTTAAATAGTGACTTTTTCTCATCAAGAAAAATCAATTCCACATCTTACAATTTCTCACCTAAAAACTGAACTCTAAATGTACCCCCACAAAAAAATTTTTCATGATCCGACATTGTGGCTAGACTAATTTTCGTTTCTCATATTTATTAGATGTCTGAGTTAATTTGACCAAAAGTTGAACCTGCAGTCACATATGCAATAGCCAATATTTGCAACTCATAATTTGCTTTACAAACATGATTACAGAACTCTGTTCTTTTAGCACCTTTGAACTTTATCTTAGAGTGGACAAAATGGACATGTAAACACATGCCCGTGTGGTGGGGGGACAAAATGGAACTGTAGACAATGCCGGGTGAGAGGGCCGTGTGGTGGGGGTGCGGGCAGGGCGCCCGCACAGGGCCCCCCACCACCAAAGGGCCCATTTGTATAAAAGGCATGAATTAACTAATATATAAAGATAGATACCTAGCCAAGTAGGGAATAAGTGCCAGCCATGCTGGTGTTCCTGCTTAGTTTCCGCGCAAGGGGCGCGGGATCGACTCCCGTGGCACCAAATGTGATATTTCTTTTTTCCTTTGTTTGTTAAGAAGAGTACTATTCTTATCTTTTATTTTGCTCCGTTTCACCTTTTTCTTTTAACTATTTTATTATTTTAAATGCATTTTTTTTATTTTCTAAAGTGACTTCAAAAAATAGAAAGCGAAGAGCTTTTGATAAAATCATTATACAAACGATACTATGTCCGAAAAATTATTTTTAGATTCTGGACTGTACGTTGTACTAAGATATTATTTTCTCTCTATTATTTTAAGTCAGTTATGCTTGCTAACAACCTTCGTTCGCCCCTGGTCATGTTCGATAAGTTGCAAACTGAATATTTGATATGATTATGTTGAAATCCTAACATATTATGAAAGTTTAAAATTTCATTACGTTACATGTAGTTATAAGTTTATAATTTAGAATAGAATAAAAAATATTTTTGTTCACAACTGATAGTGGATTCTTAAATTAGATCATTCATAAAATTGATGTTACAAAATAATTTTTTTTTGCTATGACTATTTTTTCTCAAAATACTTTTGTAATTTATTGTATGAAAAATTCAGAATCCAATTTCACACTCGGCCCCCGGATTTTCAGGCACGGCCCTGCCGGGTGGTGGGGGAGCGGGCAATGCGTCCCCATGCAGGGGTTTAGTTCTTTAAGTTTTGTCTAATAAAATATATTGGCCGATCATCATCCTTGGTTCCTCGCCATCCCATCTAATACATCATCGTTACCTACTTGTGAATTTTAATTAGGGAAATTTTAAAAGGCCCCCCCGTTTTTGTTAAAAGGCCTCCCCGCTAAAAGCGCCCCTCATTATAACCCATTTGGTTATAGGGCCCCCTCTACAAAAGAGCACCTCCTTCATCAATATTTGACCTAACGGCAAAAGTTAACGCCGTTAGGTCAAACTGTGATGTTGACCACGCGACATCATCATCTTCTCCGGCGGGGTCGCTGGCCGGCCAAACTTCCGGCCGGCGACCATTAAATTTTTTTTTTTTTTATTCTCTCTCTCTCTCTCTAAAATTATTATTATTATTATTTTTTTTTTTCTAAACTCTCTCTCTCTCTAGATCTAGAGAGAGAGAGAGTTTAGAAAAAAAAAAATAATTTTAGAGAGAGAGAGAGAATAAAAAAAAAAAAAAAAAAAATTTAAAGGTCGCCGGCCGGAAGTTTGGCCGGCCGGCGACCCTGCCGGAGAAGATGATGATGTGGCGTGGTCAAATGATGGAGAGAAAATGTGGGTGAAATACACCTTTAAAGGGGTTTTTTTCACCCATTCAAAGAGGGGGCCCTTTAACCAAGCTAAGTCAAAGGTTTTTTACTAAGTCAACGAAACTATGGGGAGGCCTTTTAACAAAAACGGGGAGGCCTTTTAAAATCTCCCTTTTAATTATCATGATGATGGTCATCATCTACTCTTGAATATTTATCACATGATGACCAATCATTCCTTTTTCTCTTTACCTGGCCTTATTGATTTAAGCGCCCATTTTAATGGATAAAAAGAGCGCCAAAAATATTACTGTCAGGTGCTTTTAGAATTTGTCATTATATTTTCTCAACTACAATCCATACCAAACACAAATTGAATTTCTGTAAGAAAAAATTTGCTTTCGTCCTCTTAAAAAACACAATGTGATGGTATATCACGTACGAATCCTGGTAGAATCCCGGTAGACTGAGGTGTCATACCAAGATCTAGAGAGAAAATTTTAGTTTCCGAAAAAAAAAGTGATTGTCGGGTCAAAATTTTCACACGTAAAAAAATGTGAAACTTCCAAAATATTACCCTTACCCACAAAAGACTGTTAAATTTGTGGCTATTCAACTTCAAACCAAATGGCAATGAGTGGAGAGGACCTATACTTTATATTCTTGGTTGTTAGTTACCCATTCTCTTATGTGGGAATATTCTCACAAAGACATTGAGTCAGTGGAGGACCCAGAAAAATTCCTTGTGGGGGCACATTTACTTAATAATAAACAATTGTAAATAGTTGAAAGTATTGATGCGACACTCAAATTAACTGATTATAATTTTGTAGTGATATTCTCAACTGACGCAAATACCATTAACTTGCAAATTGCAATTTCAGTATAGAAATCGATCTTACACTATTTGAATTACATAAAAAGAATATATGTAAATTCTATATCAAAAGAATGAGAGATATTTGTGTTTTGGAAAAAAAATCACTATTCTTTTAATCTTAAAGAACTCAAGGAAAGAGAAAATATAGTAATTTTGTATAGACAATACTGAAAAATATATGAAAATATGGAATAAAAGAAAAAAAGATATAATAACAATATGGAGAAAGGAGAAACGAAATTTGAGTATAATTCTAATAAAACAGAGCCAAAATCTGATTACGAAAATAGACTAAAAGACGAACGACTTTGAAAATAAGGATAAAAAAAATAGTAATATAGAACCAAAATTATAAATAATTAAAAGTGGAAGAGCAAAATCAATCTGTTGTTGTGAGGAGGAATGGGTTCGAGTTAGGACGGGAGATCAAAAGACAGTAATATAGACTAAAGAGTAACTAATTTGAAAATAGGGATCAAAATATAGGACCAAAACTATAAATTATTAGAGGTGAGGGAGCACAAATCAATTTGGTTGTAAAAAAAACAAAATCAAACTATTGTTGTGAGGCAGACTCGATCCGGCGTCTTGGGTTTGGATACTAGGTAACCAATCCAACATGGACACCACCCGTCTCATGATATAAACTGTGTTGCCATATAATTATACCTAAAGTTGTGTGCCTAATTCAAACATAACTTACTAACATTTTCTGTTTAATTTGGGCACGTGACCCCACAGGCCCCAACGTGGGTCCGCACCTGGGGCAAAAGGAGCATGACTGGTGTTGTTATTCGGGAACTTGTTGGTGGCTTCACCTCTGGTTGCTACCAGTTCTTCTCCTCCGGTTCCTCTTTTGATCAGCCGTGGTGTTGTTGCTTCCAAGACCAGGGCGGGTGTTCATTCCTTGGCCGGTAAAGGGAAATCCTCGTCCGGCCTAGATTTATCGGCAAAGGTGTCTTCTCTGCCGAAGGATGTCCCTCATCGTGTGTCCTCCTTGATCGATAGTCTTTATTCGTATTTTCAAAACGAGGTACCTCCAGCACTATTTTTCTGCCTTCTTTTCTTCCTTACGCTCTCTTTCCCAATCTTGCGTATCTTCTTTCTCTTTTTCAGAGTTATCAAGTTAGTCACAACGTCGCATCTCAGTTATCCTCGATCGAGCGCCTAGAACCCAGCTTGCGAAGGCCGAGTAGGATGCCTTGTCTTACAAAGCTGAAGCTGAGATTTTGGCCAACTACGTGAAGATTGTCTCCGCTGAACGGGATTCGTGGAAGCTGGAAGCGGAGCAATTCAGGACCAGTGTTGAACTTCGGTTTTCTCAATCTGATGCTCGTGTTGCTAGTCTGGAAGGGAGGCTTCAAGCCCTTCAGGAAAAAGAGGCTACTTTGATTCAGCAGAGGGACAAAGATAAGGCCGCTCTTCAAGCTTCTTATAATATCATCTTTAAGATGACCGACGTGAGCCGTCAGAGGGCGATAGAGACATTCAAAGAGAGGGATGAGTTTTCGGCGATCTTGAGGCGGCAACGTAAATCCGCGTTTCAGATTGCTTAGGATGCAGCTCGTCGTTTCTATGTTCCTAAGGAAACTACTCCCCTGCGTCATCTTGATAAAGAGCGAGTCGCCTTGTCCGTTAATGCTGCCGTTGTTGATCGAGGGTTGGAGGATGACTTTCCCTTTAGTGAGGAAAAGTGGGACCAGGAGGTCACCAATTCTGTGGTCCATGTGGGTGACGACTCCGACGAAGGCTTTGCTTCCTCCGTTCCTGGTCCTGATGGTCATTCTGGTCCTATCCTTTCTGGCGAAGGACCGTAGTTGTTTTTGTCTTTCTTTTGTCTTCTGGATGCTCTTCCTTTTCCTGTCTGAATGGTGATCTTGTTACAATGGCTTTTTTCTGTTTTAATCTTAATGGTTTTGATTTGCTTACATACCCTGTTGCTGCACATATAGAAATCTCTCAAAGTAGGATATAGTTAGTCCATCCTAACCTACTAATGCAATTTCCTAAGCTTACTACGCATGCTCCGAATGATTGCACCTGTAAGAGAAACAATTTCAGACCTAATCTAGCATGCCTTAAGCTTACTATTTCCTTCTGCAAAATAGAACCCGAATTAGCCCTGCGTAAAAAGTTTTGAATAGTTTTAGAGTTCTTAGCTCTGCCTCCAGTTGTCTATTCCAGAGTTGTCTTTGCATAACTAGTTTCACCAGGACTCCTCCTTAAACCTCTGGTCGTGGTTTTCGCTACCAGAGTCGATATCGCCAGCTTGAGCTCGGCTAGTTTAACTAGGACTTTTCCTTAGACCTCTGGTCGTGGCTTTCGCTACCAGAGCTGGTTTCGCCAGCTTGAGCTTGGCTAGTTTCGCTAGGACTTCTCCTTAGACCTCTGGTCGTGGCTTTCGCTACCTGAGCTTATTTCGCCAGCTTGAGCTTGGCTAGTTTCGCTAGGACTTCTCCTTACACCTCTGGTCGTGGCTTTCGCTACCAGAGCTGGTTTCGCCAGCTTGAGTTTGGCTAGTTTAACTAGGACTTCTCCTAGGGCCTCTAGTCGTGGCTTTCGATATCGGAGCTGGTTTCGCCAGCTTGAGCTTGGATAGTTTAACTAGGACTTCTCCTTAGGGCCCTCGGTCGTTGCCATAGCTATCGGGGTTGTCCTGTCCCTAGTCGTGCCTTTCACTAACAGGGTTGTTTTCGTCGGCTTGAGCTCGACTAGTTTTCGTCGGGACTCCTCCCGTGCCCCCGGTCGTGGCCTTAGCTACCAGGGTTGTCTTCCTCATTTAAGCATGAATAGTTTCGCAAGGACTTCTCCTTATACCCCCGGTCACCTTCATCGGGGTCGTAGTTTTATCTAGGACTTCTCCTTGGGGATCCACAGGGACCACGTTTCACTCGAATAAAGGGTTGAGTTTAACTAGGACTCCCCCTTGTGAGGCCTCGGGTCACAGCCGTAGCTACCGGAGCTACCTCCTTTGCCGGCTTGAGCCGATCAGTGTAACTAGGACTTCTCCTTGGGACCTTGGTGAGGGGTTGGTTTTTACTCGAGCAAAGTTCAGTTTAACTAGGACTGCTCCTGAGGGCCCTCGGTTGTCGCCGTAGCTACGGAGGCTACCCTGTCCCTGATCGTGACTTTCGCTTAGCAGGGGTTGTTTAAATTAGGGTCATTGGTCGCTGCTTTCACCTACCAAGGCTGCCTTTAGTCCCCTGGTCGTGGCTTTCGCTGTCAGGGCTACCTGCTCGATTCAGAGCGAGATGAGTTTAATTAGGACTCCTCTTTTTATAGTGTTTTTGTTTAAAAATATTTTATTTTGCTAAAATAGGTAGCTAGTTGCTGAAAATGTTTTATTTTATTAGTTAAAATATGTAGCGAGCAGTGCTACTTTTCTTGCCTAGCGGCTAAAATAATATATATATGTATATAGATAAAATATGTAGCTAGTAGCACTACTTTTCCTGCCTAGCGGCTAAAATAATAGATATATATATATATATATATATATATAGGTACTCTGTGTGAGCAATACTGACCTTGGCGGCGCTATTCCTGCATGTCTACGGTGTGATCGAAGTTAGTGATTTTTCCGGTGCTTGGAAGGGTGGGAACCACTGCTGGTCGTCGACAGTGTCGAGCTGAAACGGCGTAACTTTCCCTGGTTGTTGCTTGATCTCCTTTTACTTTTCCCACCAGGTTCGTTCCCGGAATTAGGAATTTCAGGGTTAGGTGGTTCAAAGAGATCACAGCTCGTGATTCCTTCAAAAAGTTCCTTCCCAGGATAATGTTGTACGCGTGTAGTTCGTCGATGATCACGAACTCCATCATTAGTGCTCGGCTGGTCGCTCCTTCTCCAATGAGTATGGGTAAAGTAACCTTTCCCCCAGCTCGTAGTCGATCTCCGCTGAAACCTGTTAAGTAATGATCATAAGTCTCGGTGTGATGTGCTCTCACCTGGAGTTTTTGGAGGCATGCTCGGCTTATGATCTCTGTGGAGCTTCTCGTGTCAATCAGGATACGCCCTATTCTTCGATTGGCAACCAGTGTTGTTATCACTAGGGGGTCTGCGTGAGGCGCGATTAGTCCTCTCAGGTCATCGTTAGTGAATATTATCGGAGGTGTAGCCTCGTCTCGTACCGTCTTGATCCCCGGGTTTTCCCGTCGTCGTTTGTTGCTTCTGTCCTCTGCATGGCTTGGTCCTCCAGCTATGACGTTGACGCTTTCTTCACCCTCGGATTCGGACTCCGTTTCTGCCTCGGCGAATATTTCCGCCAGAGTTTCTGATATTTCGCCGAGCTTTTTCGCCAGTATAGTCAAGCGCCTGATTACTGCCTCTGCGGGGGTCGTGTCTTGCGTTCCCTGACTATCAGTCTGGCCTCTTTGACTTAAGTTGGCGGCCCTTTCATCAGAAGGCTTTCAGAACGTATCGAGGAGGGCTTAGGTGAGATTAGTAAAGTTTCTCGTTTTCTGAGAGCGATCCTATTCCCGAGAATGTATGGCCCCTCGGGTCGTCTGCCGTTCTGGGATTTTTGCCCAGCAAGGATTTTAACCTAGCTTCTACTAAGTCTAGGTTGCTCAGAAGTTTTGTTATTCTCTCTTCTTGTTTCCTTCTTTCAACCTTAAGCCGCTCGAGAGCTGCTGAGATCATTATGAGGTATAAAGATCCTTCTCGGTCTTCACCGGGTGTTCATTTTTCTGCTGGCATGTCTGCCTGAAGGTCTTTAGGAAAAGGTGGTTAGTTCTGAAGAAGTATTAAGTAGGATTCGAGTTACCGAATGTGAGGATTTGCTGGAGAGATCCCCTCCTTCTAGCACCAAATGCTGATGTCGAAAATTGGCTCTCGGTTAAATCAGCATGAAAAAGAGAGTTGATGCATGACATCCTCTGTTATGATAGAATATTTTGTTTAGAGAGGTGAGATTCCTCTGTTTAGCTCCGCTTCTCTACTCTGCTTTAATCTGCTTCTTTGCTCTGCTCCTTTGCTCTACTCTGCTCCTTTGCTCTGCTTCTCCGCTCCTTGCTTCTTGCTCCAGCTCATGACTCCTTGCTCCAGCTCCTGATTCCTTGCTCCTATTCGTCTGTTCCTTGCTCCTGTTCGTCTGTTCCCGAGGGGGGAAAACCTGCAAAGGGTTCGAAAACCACTCTGACGCTCAAGACCGTCAGGGTGCTCTTTGCAGTAAAAGAATGAATATTGATTCATCCTTTTGGGGGGCGAGTTATGAGAACTCTGTTTTTGGGGGTGATCCTTCTGGTCTGAAGAGATCTTATGTTTGAGAGATGGTGTGTTTCTTCTTCAGAGATCGTGTCATTTGAAGGACGAAGTGGGGGGCCTTTTATAGGCGAAGGTAGGCCGACTGTCCTTAGTGGCGGTGGTGAGGCGGTGGTCGTCAAACCGTAATAGAAGTTACCTCTTTTGCGTATCTAGGGTTTCTCTTCGAGTCTATCCCGGATCTTTGATAAGTGAAAGTTCCTAAGTTCAAGGATAATTCGTTAATATCTTGGCGGAGTGGTTGACTCTAAAGGAGAAGTTTCCTCCTTTAGATACATGGAGTCCAGCCGGGCTTAAACACTTCAAGATGTGTAACCGACTGAGATCTTTCTGGAAAGTCCTGGATTAAGTCATTAGGTTGCGCAACGCTGATATCTTCCCAGTTCTGGGCGTAAGATATGGGTCGAACCTGTGGAGACCCCCCTTATTCCTTTAGAGATCCTAGGGTTGATTTATCTATGCCAAGGGCGTTTAGTGCAGAGCTGGTTTCTTCTGGCCGACCTCCCGGTTGTGGGAATGTGTGGGGGACCATCAGGGGTTTTAGCTGTCCTGCTGCCTTAAGCCGAGCTGTTACGAGAGACTTCTGGTCTGATCTTTGACTCTTCAGACGTTAGTCAACGTCTAGACATTTGCTTTTTCATCTCGTATAATGCATCCTATCCCGGCCGGTTCAGTGAAAATAGAAAATGAGGCATCGACGTTTAACTTCAAGAATGGTGTCGATGGAGGTCTCCATGTTTGTTGCTTGGTTTTTACCCTGCATTTGTTAGTAATACTAGTCTCAATCTTAAGTGGAGTGGTCGAGGTGTTATTAATCCTCTCTATCATTTGGTTCGGGTTTTGCTTATTCGTGGAGAAACAATTTTCGCACCTAGCTTTCCAAATGAATCATAGTATTTTTGCATATAAAGTGATAGTTTCATCGTCTAAGGCTTTCCATTGTTGTATGCATTGATTAACTGTAGATAGTTGATCCGTTTGAACCTGAAAGTGGAACCAAATGGCTTTCGCAAAAGTACAATGAAGCATTACATGGTCTATAGTTTCGCCCTCATTACAGATGATACAGGAGTTGTAGTTTCCAATATATTTTACCTATTTTTGCTTTAACTGGTAGACTGTTCGTACAACATTTTCATAAAAATAGTTTGATGCGAGGTATCGTATTCATGTTCCAAATAAAAAACCAATCATTCTGGTCCTGCATTTGGTTAGCACTTCCTGTCCTCAGAAAATTATACATAGATTTAATTGAGAAGTTACCTGATTTTGTCAGCGTCCTGTAGATTTATGCTTAGAATTGAGCTGCAGATTTCACTATTAAAGCAATTATTTGTCACATTTATATTCCAGTTATTATTGGTAATTAGTTGTGCCACCCATTCCAAGTTCGTCCCGCTTTGATTTGTGATGGGAGAGGGATGATTGAGAATCCAGAAGTCCTGCCAGATATTAATATTTTGACCATTGTTGATATCCCAAAAGACCAGACCCTCCATCTGATTGAACTGTTTAGTGATGGATTTCCAGGGCCAAGATTGGTTAGCTTTAGGGGGAATGGGTTTATGAGATTTGCGGAAATATTTTCCTTTGAGCACTTTAACCCACACCGCTTGGGGATTGTTAATCAGGCGCCAATTAATCTTGTTGAGAAAAGCTTGATTATCAAGAGAGGGGAGACGAAAACCTAGTCCTCCAAGTTTGTGAGGCTTGCAAATGGCGGACCAGTTTATAATGTGGAAGGTTTGGATTTTCCCCACCAGAAAGTCCTTTGAAGAGACTCAATGCTGGTGCGAATGCCTTTAGGAATGGCGAAGCAATGCATTTGGTATCGGGGAACGACCGCTGCGATGGTGGAGAGCACCACCGAACGACCAGCTTGAGAAAGGAGATGAGTTTGCCATTTGGCAAGTTTGTTTTTGATTTGAGAGAGAAGAGGTTGGAAGGTTTGTTTCTTTTTACGGTCGATGAACAGATTAGCGCCAAGGTATTTGTCACCAGCTGAAGATTGATGAACTTTGAGTTCCCTTATGATCGTGCGTTTAAATTTCGAGAGCTAGTTTTTGGAGAAGAAAATATTAGACTTGGAATAGTTAATCATCTGACCAGAAGCGTCACTAAATTCCTTCAGAATGAGCTTAATATGGTAGACATTATCAAGCGAATTTTTCCCAAAAATGATACAGTCGTCTGCGAATAGCAAATGCTTGATAGTGATATCAGAGTTAGGAATAGGAAAGCCTATAAAGGAGGATTGATTATTATTCTTCTCTAAAAGCCTACTGAGGCCTTCCATAGCAATCGCAAAAAGAAAAGGTGATAGAGGATCCCCTTGTCTAATCCCACGACTAACATCAAAGGTCGAACCAAGGCGTCCATTGATGAGAACCGCCATGGAGCTAGTAGTGATGCAAGTGTTAATAAATCGAATCCAAGCCGGAGTAAAACCCATCATTTTCATAATGCTCTCCAGATAACTCCATTCAATCCGGTCAAAGACTTTGGACATATCTAATTTGAGATCGAAATAGCTACTAGCTCCCTTGACTTTCTTATAGGAGTGAACGAGTTCTTGGCGAATGATTATATTATCAGTGATTTGCCTTCCTGGCACATACGCCGCCTGGAAAGGAGAGATGATATCTGTGATGCCCCGTGTCCCAAAATAGACACGACCACGCCCCGGCAATTCGCAGACGAGACTAAAATCCGGCAGAGTCTTCTCTGTAAATCGAACCGGTCGCACCTGCAAAACCTGTTATGCAAACCATACATTCGCATATACAAGAATCAACTATAGAGCGGAAGCTAAACAAACTCAACACAACTTCGGGTCGAAACCCGAACCATAAAAAGAACTACAAAAGCCTCTTACACATAGATACAACTTATAAACAACTCTAAGTGTTATATATATACATATTCGAATTCGGTTTCTACAATAAATACATAACTTTAAAATAATGAAAAACCATATACGCAAGACCATAGAAAACGACGCAACACTACTAGCCTCGTCAGACAAGATCACCAGCTGGAAAACAACTCCGCCTCGAGGCTACGACAAGAACCTGCACACTAACAACTAGTAGGGGATCAGAATACTCACCGACACGAGTTATTCTGGTAGAAGACCAATCCAAAAGTCATCACGTTTTCAAAAGTTCATTTAATAAGTTGTAAACATCATGACAAAGCGAGTTATCAAACCAGTTACCGTATGTACTATATACAAAACCATTTTCCTTTAACTAGCAAGCAATAACAGTGATTAGCTGTCCACCCATGGTGCGCTCCCAATAAGAGGAGAGTTCCTCAGGAGAACCTAGAGTGCGTTAGATAGTACCAGCCCATTTAGGCACTAGCTAATGCACTACGTCTCCTCGAGAAAGTGACCTACCCCTAGCCGGTAAGCCCCTCTCCCACTAAGGGACTCCGCAATCATCGAAGAGTTTACCTCATGATACATATATACCTTAAGTATCTAAATAAGTTTTTGATCACCGAGTTCGAATAAGAGAGTCGTCCCCCAATACCCATGGAAGGACCTGAACCTCATTCTCTTCGGTACCCTGTCATGCATCTAATGCGATCTTTCAAAATCAGTTTCATTCGTATATCAAAACCAATATTCATATTCACTTCATTATCTTATCAAACACGGAAGTGGAACAACCAAGAGTCATATCGCCACAAAGCAGAGGAATCCCAATCAATGTCACCTCCCAGGCGAGCGGTCAGGGTGTACGGCCCTGAGCCTCGAGCTGGAGGCACGAGCACCAATGGCCAGCAAGTGAAGCACTCTACTCCCACAGGTCTCATGACTAGTGTCGCCCACCTCACCGGTCTTACACGGGTCACAACCGTGTCCACATGTCATCCTACCCTCAATGGCTACGTGCCCGTAGGTTGACATAGTCCGCAGTCGGGTACATACAAGAAAATCCCCAGTAGTTCACAATCATCGTAAAATCAGTTCGAAAACATTTCTCATATCGCATCAAAACATTTCAAGCATATTTCAGTTCATCACATAAATTGAGTTTCATGCTACCTAAACTCTAGTTATAATGGCGCATATATAACTATAAAATCTAGCATATTCATTATCTATAAAACCATGCTGGATAAAGGATTCAGAACCCCTACCTCAGTCCTTGCTCACCAAAGACCTCCCGCCTACCAGACGACCTTATTCCTCCTCATTCGCATACTCT
This sequence comes from Eschscholzia californica subsp. californica, assembly GCA_002897215.1. Lineage (NCBI taxonomy): Eukaryota > Viridiplantae > Streptophyta > Magnoliopsida > Ranunculales > Papaveraceae > Eschscholzia > Eschscholzia californica. The sequence goes on along the minus strand of BEHA01050439.1, from coordinate 1,156,483 downwards.
GGGATAAGGAAGAATAACCAAAAACACCGAATAGAAACATTAGGTTCTTCGATAAGAACCTTCTCACGACAAAACAATAATTAAAAGAAAACGATAAAAACTTAAAACATAAAAACAATCAATAACGCTAGAAGACTTCGAATAATCGATTTGATCTCTAACTTTCATAGCCATGTCCAGTGGCGGACCCAGGAAATTGTCTTTGTGGGGGCACAATTAAACAGTATAAAAATTAATACTATCATCAATGACCAACTACGAAGCTTCAGTATTAACCTCTACCGAAATATGTTACAAGTCTGAATTGCAAAAAATAAAAATGTGTCGTTCAAACCAATGACCTCTATATGTCATAGCAACATTCTTAACTAATTAAGCTACAACTAACCGTGAATTGTTTTGACAAACATCTAAATATAAATAATTAGAATTCGCAGTTAAATTAAATAATGTTAGGAGGTATACATAGAAATGAAGGATGACTTAAGGGTAATATGGTGATGTAAATAACTCTATCGAAAGTTGGATGAATTTTAGAAGAAAGAAATATCAAATCCGAATTTACAAAAGAATAAGAGTATAGACAAATTTGATTTAGAAAAAGAACAGAAGTCAATTTTTTCTTTGAGGTGCCGGTTAGATAAATAAAGTTTTCAAGGAAAAAAAAATTAGCTAAATAAAGATAGCAGGGGCCAAAACAATTGATTTTTTTTAATAAAAACCCTTTGCAAAAGTCAGTGGGGCCTCCCTATAGTGAGTGCCTTTAAAGAGACTGCTCAAAACAAATTACCAAAAAACGTGGTTGATGAGATTCGAACCTGTGCATTGAGGTGCATTAGTTAGTCACCGGACCACTAAGCCAAACATTGCTTTATGATGTAGTTTAGCAATTAATTTTATTTAAAAGATTCTGAATTGTCAGACCCATAGACGGCTTTAACTCGGCACCGTGGGGGCACGTGATCCCACGGGCCCCTACGTGGGTTCGCCCCTGGCCATGTCCACTGAATACTCGAAATGCATACAAATCGACCAACCGACTTCCTATAAATTCTATTTTTCATGTTAGAGTCTTCATAAGCTGACAAATCAGATAATGAACTTCATACTATAAATCTATAGCTGAAACTGTCCATTCTTATGAAATATGACAAAATTCGGGTAACATCTCTATTCCAGTTCATTCTCAAAACTAGTCCAAATATGAAATTCGAGCCGTAAAATAGTTCGGCAGCATCCCGTCTATATATGGTCACCCCAAAATAGTCCATAACATTCTAAACATGATCCTGAACATAAACCATTAGAAGAAATGGAATAATAATCGTCTAAATAGTTCCAAATTTCGATCCCAAATGAAATTAGTATAACTATACAGTTATCGATATAACCATCAATAAAACCATCAAATTTAGACGAAATTGAAAATTCTAAACGGATAGATATGTAGAACAAGTCGATTGAAATTACCAGGAACAAATTTCGTTTAATTTCGACAACCGAGCGCGAAGTAATTGACGACGGTAATTTCAGTAACTTTCACGGCCAAAATTCATTTCTTCTCCCTACTCACTGTTGCTTAGGATTTGGTTTGGATTATAAAAGGAGGTAATTTCTAAAAAGGTCAAAATAATATTGAAAATGAGTAGAAAAGCACAAAACATTTGAAAATTATTATTCAGGTCAAAAAGTGTGCAAATACTAAAATACCCTTTTTTGTCATTTTGTGTAACTAAATTCTTTTATTTTTCTTTAAACTTTAAATCGATATAACTTTTGTTTGAGATGTCGGATTTCTATAAAAATTATATATTTAGAAATGATTTTTCATTAGCTTTCTAACAAGATCCACTTTCAATACTTTTTTCAAAAGAAAAAACCCAGAAAAAAACGGCGTCTTTTTCCTTTACGTTTTTCTGTTATGCAAACGTGTTTGCAATAATCTGTTATGCAAACGTGTTTGCAATAATCTGTTATGCAAACGTGTTTGCAAAAATCTGTTATGCAAACGTGTTTGCAACAATCTGTAATGCAAACGTGTGTTTGCATAATATAGATTGCAAACATGATTTGCAAGCTTTGCAGAATATCATCTTGAGTTGCGTATCTTGCAAACTCGATTTGCAAATCGAGAATATAAACTAAGAGTGACGTGTCTACGAAATCTTGAGTTCGGAATTGATTTCATCATTCATCATACAAAAAAATGACAACATGATTGAAATGTCTAGCTATCTTAGATAACAAAGTAGTGAATAATAAGTTGGCCCACATTTTATCGAACACCTTATGAGCAAATACAACATAAAATGTTGAAAGTAATAAGCAATCATTCTATGGTATAGACTGTTCAAATAGTAATAAGCAATCATTCTCATTCTTTCAAATTCAGTTTTATCTAAAGAAAGTAAGAGATTTGGAGGTATAAAGATTGACTTATTTAAAGAAAGGATAGTGAGAATTGATGGATGCCCTTGTTCTAATTGATTATCAAATTGACCAGTTCCTGCCCTACCCTTACCTCCACGACTTGATCTTAAGAAGAACCACCACCAAATAGCATACCCTAACAACAATGAAACAACAACACCCAAAACACCAGCTACAATTATAATTATCAAATTTCTCTTCTTCTTACCACCATAGTTTGATCCAAGAGGACCACCATATGGAACATCAAACTCATCATCTTTGGATGAAGAAGATGAAGAACAGGAACCTCAAACTTAGGTCGAGTCAGGAAGAAGATGATTCGAAGAAGAATAAGATGATTTGAAGAAGAAGAAGAAGAAGAAGAACAGGTAGAAGAAGAAGAACGAGTAGAAGAAAGAAAAAAAACCTAAATGTGTTTTTAGAGAGAGAGAGGGAGAGTTTTATTAAGTAAGGGTATTGTGGGAATGATAAAGAAAGAAAATGACCTTAATAATAATTATCAATATTATTTTAAACTTCACCTAGTATTACACATAATATTGTGGTAACTTCTACCTAATAGAAAAAAGTCTAGGCTTTTTTAGTTATTATAATAATTTTTTAGACCTAAACAACCATTTTCTCTTATAAAAGAGGAAAGTGGGACTTATGGTGCTATTTAATGGGCACGTATAGGAGGGCAGGTGTTGGTATGGTTTTGGATTTTAAGAGAAATGGCTGCCACGTGTCAACTAATAAGGTGGCCATGTTAAGTAATTAGGTTCAAGTCCACAAATTTAAAATACATACAAAACAAGTCCCCACCACAATTATAACCAATCAATTCAACCTTCATCAATTATTCTAAGAACCCTAACTTAATTTTTATAAGTGCCAAACAGTCCTTCTTCTAACCGTAGTCTTTTATTTCTTTAATCGAAAACATGGGATGTTACAATATCAGTCAAGACAGGTTTGAGTCTATTAGTAAGGATTTTGGTAATAATTTTATAGGTGGTGTTGAGCAGAATGATGGGTCTATACTCAGCTGGAGTTTGAGGGGTTTTAGTATTAGGAAGAAGACAAATGTGCGTGTGATTACAAAGCTCAGGCAGAGTCGCAATTCTAAAGAAATTAGAAACCATGAGAATAATGTCATCCTTCACAGTATCCCAGTTGGCCTGGTAGAAGAGGGGAGGGTATCCATCAGGACCAGGAGCCGCTCCCGGTTTAAGGGATAGAATAGCTGTCAGGATTTCTTCCTCCATCAGAATCGCGATCGAAGCCTCATTCTGAGAGAAGGAAATCTGGGGAGAGAAGCACTTATTAGATTGGAAGATAAAGTGGAACCAACCGTAGAGGACATATTCCGAATGTGATTAGAAAATATGGAGGAGATTTCAGCCTCGTCAGTGGTCCACGAACTATCCTCCCTTTTAATAGAGTGGATTTGATTTTTGCGGTTTCTGGTGGTGGCTTTAGCATGAAAGTATTGGGTGTTTCCGTCTCCTAAGTTGATATTGGAAATTCTAGACTTCTCCTTCCACAAGCTCTCTTGTTGAAGGAGGAGAGTTTCAATCTGGGAGAACACATCCTTAAAAGCATCTGCATTTTTAATGGATTGGAGTTTTTGCGTGAGATGCTTGATATTATTATCCAGGTGACCAAAAACTTCTTTATTCCACTTTGAGAGCTTAATTGCTAGGGAGTTCAGCTTAGCTTGAATAGGGTTTGGAATGGTTAGCCAGTTAGATTTGATGAACTGAGCACAGTTGGGATGGGACATCCAGGTGCGGATAAACTTGAATGGCTTGCGTCCAAGAGAAGAGTTGGACTTAGTAGTGAGGAGGATAGGGTTATGATCCGAGCCTAGAGTAGGGAGATGAGTGAGTTTAGACTGAGGGTAGATGGTGAGCCACTTATAATTAACCAAAGCGCGGCGAGCCTCTCTTGAATCAGAGTACCTGTAAATTGTTTATTAGACCACGTATAAGGGTATCCCACAAATCCAATGTCATGAAGGCCCAGGTTATTAATAGTCTGTTTACATTGTAAAATGGTCGGGGTATGAGCAGCTTTACCGCCCAATTTCTCAGTTTGGTCAAGGATACAGTTGAGGTCTCCAATAAAAAGCCAGGGGTAATTGTTATCAGGAGTGTTATAGGCCAAAATATCCCATGGCTTCATTTTGTTTTTGTTATAAGGGCATCCGTAGAAGCTTGTGAGATCAAAATTATTCCCATTATCCACCTGTGTGCCTTTAACATGAACCATGTTTCTATCTGCATATCTAATTTCTATGTCAAAATGAGAAGACTAGAAAAGGGCTAGCCCACCCGCTCTATTAATCGGGCCTATCACATGTTTGTTATAGATGTTATTGAAATTCAGAATTTTATCGATGTTCGTGTTAATGCATTTGGTTTCCGACGGGAAAATGAAATCTGGTTTGTTTTCATTAATAAGATGTTTACGATTAGCAAAGTTTCCACAACCCCGAACATTCCAAGCCAGAACCGATAAATCCATAAAGCTAAAACTGAATCTAAACTTACAGTTCCAATCCTAAGAGGAAGGCTATAGAGCAACCCTCTACCTCAAACCCAGTAAGAGACTCAA
>BEHA01050439.1:1136558-1151405 GCA_002897215.1 Eschscholzia californica subsp. californica | reverse complement strand
AAACTCGAGGCACCCCCAACCCAGAGACTGGGGATAACTAAAGGTGATATCCCTCAATTAGAGGCAAAGTCCGACTACAGAATATGCCTAAAACCTAACTTCCCCGACCAACAGATAATGGAAGGATTAGCTACACCCCCAATCAAGAAGCCTGGGGGCAACTATAGATCTATACTCCTCAAATAGAAGAGCAGGCTCAAACCTGAAGAGGCCCAAAACCTAAAGTCCCCCACCAACAACAAATAAGAGTCTACAACCACCCCTACCAAGAGACCAGCAAAGAGAAGAAACCCACTCTTCTCACAGCTCCAAGCGAACAAGAAAGGGAACAAAACTAAAACACACAAAAAACAAATACTACAAAAACCAGTCAAGATAGCAGAAAATCAGAATAAACCACCCGCACAGACACAACTATAACAGAAACCTAGCAGAATGAAAAGAAAACAACCATAACTAATAATATACGAATAGTAGAACTGAAAAAGGAAAGAAGGGACAAGAAACTGGCAAAGGAAGAAGAAACTAACCAAAAGTAAGATAATATTCTCTTAACTGACTACTACAATCAAAGTGACTGAAACTGAAGTGTCTAGTACCACCCCAGTTCAGCCTACAACCACTAAAACCAAAAAGAGTCCAGATATGGACTATAGCCAACAGAAAATAACCAAACTGACACTAACCACACTCAAACTAATTACATACACAGAATACAAGCCAACCAGTTCGACAAGTAAGACCTAAACCGCTGCAACAGAAACTAAACAAACTAAAAGAAAACCAGACAAGAACTTAGTGAGAAGACGGGGCTGATAGAGTAGCTTCATCCTGTGCCCCTGCATTGGTGAGTATATTTAGACTATGGGTGAGAAGCAATGATTCTTGCAAGAGTCTCTTAGCTTCTACACTCTCGAGCATCGTTGTATCCTCATGAGAGTCCTCCTCTGATTGATTAGAGGTGCCAACAGAGGAAGGTCTAGAGATATTACGAATTCTCTTCCCTGAAGATTGGAAAATCTAATGGGGGGGATGATACTGCATGGACAGGAGAGGGGGTGGAGCTAGAAGTTGAGGAGGATCGGGAATCAAAGTGAGAGGGTCCTCCATGATGGCTTCCATCAGTTCTGGGTCGGAATCATTTTCTTCATCGCACGAGTTAACAAAGATGGGACAGCTGTTAATCGGGTGTTCAACAATCCTATATAATTGACAAATGACTCCTGGGAACTTCTGATAACTGATCTGGATCTCTTTTTCTCCATCTGAGAATATGGGGTTAATAACAGCTAACAGTGGTGATCTGATGTCATAGAGAAAGTGCACTCTGACCGTGTTGTTATTGACCCTACCAAAATTGATGGGTTTGATGCTTATAATCTTACCCATGCATCCAAAAATAAAGTCAAAATCTTCCCTGTTCTGAATAGCTTGAGGTACTTTAAACAAAGTACATCTCATGGGTTCAAGAAACAACAGTAGAATCCGTGAGGGGGAACTTCACTTCCTTAAGCACCAAAATCATACCTCTGAGGATCCAAGGACGACCATAGTTAAGTGCATCTAGAACAAATTGGCTTTTAGGTTTGATAAGAAAAGTATTAACTGGACCTTCAGTGGGGTAGTAATCACAGTCTCTGAAAAATCTCGATTGAGGGTATAACATCTTCTTGATGAAAGTTAGCCCAACATCATAAGGACAAACCCAACGACCAACAAAGCCATGATTGATTGGTTAAAGCTCCTGTTTGGATGATGGTTTGGTGAAATTAAGAGTTAATTTTCCATGGGAGGATAGAAAGCATTGAGAGGCCATGGATATGAAGAGAGAAAAGATTGCAGTTAGATGAGAGAAGAGGGTGACTGGTAATGAAATGGATGATCGTTTATATAGAGAGTTGAAAGGTGGAAGAAGATGAAGAGATTCGTCCAAATAATTATCATTGCTCGACATGCAGGGGACTTGGGAATCAGCTACCCATCAGTACGTCTACTCAACTGAACTAGTTGTGACCGGTGACATGAAGATAGAGAGAGAGAAGAGAGACAAACTAGAAAAGAAGAAAAAACTCGAAAACCAGCAAAAATGAGAAAACCGGCTGAATGGAAGAGGAAGAGTTTAAGAAATACCTTTACGTGTTGATAACTGCACAAATTTTGTCTTGGTTATGATGTGGATTGTTCTCGAGGTGAAATTCGATGTGAAACACCCCCAATCCCTAGGGTTCTTGACTTGGAAATCCAAACTAGCGTGTTGTTGCTGCTTATTTTTGTTGTCTTTTATGTGAATCAGAGTAATGGTAGTGGTTGAAGAGGTATTAAATACGTTTTGGATGCATTCTTTTGGAGGATTGAGAAGAGATTTGGCTGAAGATTGGGGTTTAGTATTGGGGATCGAGAGGTGAAAAGGAGAAGAAAGAAATCGCACCGCTGAAAACAACACCTACGAAAACAACCACAAAAGGAGCCCAACACAAGTTACACCAAAGAAGCCCTCCATCAACCCCATTTCTTAAGATCAACGTTGACGCTTCCTTTACAACCATGACGGAATTAGCAGGGATTGGTTGTATTATGTATGATGATAAAGCCAACTTTGTAACAGCATCAGCAGATACAGCCCGAGGACAAAATGCAGAAGAGTGTGATTGCTTAGCCATCCGGAGTGCAATACTATGGGCGATCAACCTACATATACAACACCTCCACATCGAAAGGGACAAACTCAATGTAATAAAGCACGTCAAAGATCAATCTTATGAGATCCAATGGCAATCAGTGAAGCTCATTGATGAAATTCTCAAGCTCAAGGAACAATTCACAGACATCATATTCTCTTACACTCCCAGACAAAACAACTCGAAAGCAGACGCGTTGGCGAAATAGGGAAGGCAACACCGTCAGAAGCAGATCTAAAACTCCATCTCGCATTACATTTCTAGTATTACGTAATATTTTGTTGTAGTTGTACTTTCTCAACAAAAAAAGTAAATAAGGTGTTAACAATAAGAAGAAAGAGTTATGAGTACCTCAAGTAAATTTATGGTTGAACAAAACTAATTGATGGAACAAAAGTAGATTTATCCTAGACCTAAAGAGGAATCAACCGTCCATTAGGAGTGAAAAAGTTCATCAAGAGAGAGAAAGAAAGTCGACTCGATAATGGAGGTCATTATCTTTGTGTAGGTTGACTCGATAGTGGAGACTGTTGGTTTTGTGTAGTTCTGGTGTAAGCTTTAACTTATAGTCTCTCGTAACATTCCTCAATCTATAATAGTTTGGCATACATCAATTAGTTACATAAGTTATGAATAATAAAATTAGATAAAACGATCCCATAATTAATTTTGGTTTATTAATCCGAAATCCTACCAAATCTTAGGAGGTAAGGTGAGGTTTTGGTCAAATACAAATTTTGGACTTAGGAATCTTTAGGATTCAAGAGTCGGATTTTTGGTAGCCAAACAGAAATCATGATTCCTATCAAATCCCATTTTTGGTAGGAATTCTGCATCCAAATGCACCATCAGTTTCTCTCTCTATCTTCAGAAGATGCGACTCTCCCTCTCTATGCATTCTCTTCGACTTTGACCCTCGTCTACCTGTATAGAAAATATTGAATTCTCCCTCACCATAAATTATCTTTGATTTTGACCTGTAGATTCTAGTATAGACAAAGTCCTTGAAGGGATATCAAAATCACCTCCTCGAAAACTCATCTACACATAAGACGCTTCTTCAAGAGGTAAGTCGTCTTCTTAAAACTTGGTTGGCCCTTGTGAATTTGTTTGATTTTTTTTATCTGGTTAGCAGAATCTAAGCAACTTTCTTGATACTTGCAAGTCATCTATTTCTTTACCGGCAGGGTGGCTTGCATATTAGTTTTGTCATCTAGGTTCTCTTTTGTCTATATCTTTGTTGTTCGATCACAAAACTCGTTGATTTGGGTTTACAAGATCAAACTTGACTGAATTCCACACAAAGGTTGTTCCTTTGGGTGATTTTTAGAGCGATTCTAATGTTTTTTTTGTTGATTGGTAGTTAATTTGTTTCTGTGAATTTGGTTGCTTTTGAATTTCTAAGTTTCTTTCTTATCCCATCATATGTTTCTATGAGAGGTTGCATGATTTGATTTAGACCATTGAATCGCTTTAATAAGCATCGGGTGTTTCTCCATCTAGATTTTAGATATTACGTGTTTATTTAGTATTTTCGTGGACAATAACATAAATTGAATTAGAATAGTGATTGATCATGGATTCCTTTTGTTTCATGAATGACTTGAATAAAAAAATTTCACTCCTTTTCCTTAAACAATTTATTGTTCCTTTCTAAATAGTTAAATTTGTGACATACACTATATGCTAGCTGAAAATCTTGGTTCTGGCCCTGCCCATAATTTCATCTTTGCAAAGGTAGAGGTGTAGCTTGTCCGTGCAGTGCTTGTTGTGTATCTACTTGCTTTGGCTCAGTAGACATCTATTGTTAGATTTTGGTTTCTCGTGAAACTACATTTGAAATCCCGAATTGGCTCTCAGCCCTCTGATGCTACTTCTTCATTGGCCACCTATTTTGTTTACGGGAGTGCTATAATGACAAAATTTTTGACAAAATTCTTGACTTAATGACTCATTTACTAAAAGACGAAAAAATTTCAAAGTTTGACTTTGATCTGGACCGTTCTTTTAACCGTGTGACTCATCGAATCAAAGATTTTGTCAAAGATTCTTTGTACACTTAGCATTTCCCTTCTGTTTATACTTATTTCCTTGTCAGGAACATCACTTAATTATAAGTCGATGTTTTGAGAAAATAAGAAAAAATTTTGGGGAAGAAAATTTTGAGTGGAAATAAATTTTTTGTTTCTTCCAACAGAGTTGATAGGGGGACTCCCTTGTGTACTCCCCCTCACAGGACAAGGTCATTTTGATATTTTCACAGTCTTTCTCAGAGTGAAAAGACCAGAATACTCTTGTCTTGTGAGGGGGAGTACACCAGGGAGTATGTCCAGGGAGTCCCCAAATCATTTTTGTTCTTCCAAATACTACCCAATATTTATTTTCTCATCTTAAACATGTCTCTTACACAAAATATGTTTCACAAGGTTGTAGGAAGGGTCTACCGGTGTTATAAAATTGCCATAGGCCCACCCTCTCGGTTAGGTCCCTCAGACCTAATTCAGACTAGGTTTAAACAGCCCCGAGCCGGTCCAGGTTCCCTTGGATTGCCCTGTCCGGGGCTTCCTACGAAGCGACAGAGGGGCCTATGACAATTTTTGGGCCCCTATAGACCGTCCCTTCGTTAGTTCGTTGTATTGCCAACCCGTTTACCATCCCAAGGCATCATCGGCCTTTATTAACAGTTTGTCAGTTCACCCTTTTTGGATGACATCCACGTAAAAGTTCTGCATTCTTTCCAAGTCTCTGAAACAGACAGATATAGCGCGCGAAATATTTCATCTTCCTTTCCAACCATTTCTTCCCTCTTTCCTCTTCCATCTCTCTCTATAATCGATCCATTTATGTTTCTCTGATCAACAAAAATCAAACAAGAAATATTTCCATTCTTATCCTTGGCTGTGATATTTCATTCTGGCATCTGTTTTCCTTTTCATTTTTTTTGTATTTTTAGTTTCTTGATTAGTACAACTTTTTAAAGTTATAACTATTGGGCACAAAAGATTAGATTGTTCGTTGTTCAATAGAATTCTAGGGTTTCGGTTAAAAAAGATTTCGACTATTTATGTTTTAAATTAAATTGTTTTACGTTGCCTTTAGATTTCATTATGTATGATCGAAGATTAGGATCGATCAAAGTATTTGAAGTAGATATTGTTCATTTTGGTGAATTTGAATTTCCAGTTTAAACCGGACTCTTGTGAATTAGGTTATAGATTATGTTTCAAGCTGATGAGTAATAAGTGAATTAGGTTATAGTTTAATACATGCATTATAAATTTTGTAGTATGGCACTGTCTTTAGCGATGACCTTTAAGAGAACAATTTGGATTAGGGTTTCTATAAACTAAAATTCGGTGTGTGTGTGTGTGTGGGATGAGGTTGGGGAGGGGGGTATTTGGGTTTGAATGTGCTTTTTCAAGGTCGAATTAGGTTTATTTTGAATGAGAATTTTGTGGGTCTTGCTATTGGTCGATTTTTTGTTCAATTACAATAAAAGAAGTGCCGAACTAAGTAGCGAGAGACAAAGGGAGGGAAAACTACTTAATTTAGTCTGTTTGCTACTGTAATTGGAGGTGGTTGTTGGTGTCTGGGTGGGTTACTTATAACACTCAAAGAAGAATGTTCGAGAAAGAAAGAGAGTGAATTACATAAATCAATCTCTTGCTACTGCGAAGGGATAGGTTCATGTCAAACAGAATTATATATAGGGGATGATGATCGGTGTTAACACCTGCGCTGAGTTGGGGAAAATTTTGTAATGTTCATGAAATCCCTAAATTTATTAGACGAGACAAATTGATAGGCACTCAAAAGTAAAAGAGATGCAATCAAATTGTGGCCATCTCCTTTTTGCCAAATATTAAACTCGAAATGTTGCTTCTTTTACTAGATGATGACACTTTTAAGTTTTAATTGCTTCAGAAATGTTTTTTTCGGTTCTGCATAAAATTTTAAAAGCATGGCCATGGACTTTTTTTGCTACACTTCATCCATGGCTGTCATGAAACTATGAAGCCCTATTAGAAGTAGGAGTAATTTTTTTTGCAAGAAAGTGGTACATACAAATCACATGCTGCATAACTGGGGTTTTCCAAGGAAGAAATGTTCAAAGAGGCATGACTTGTTGGGGTATAATACTAAAACTATTCATTGTGGCTTGCCGGGATTTCTCTACCTGCGCTTCCCCTGACAATGGTGTAACTATTCATCGTAGCCCCAAAATCCAGTCCTACCACTGACTAGATGAAATGAGGATGCAATTAAATCAATCTTTGCTAGGGAGGACTGCACTGATGGCGTAGTCAAGTCCTTACTTGACACAGCATGGGTTTTGGAGTTGGGCATAAAACTACGGAGTTCCTTACCGGAATCATCTTGGTTTACAACCGGATGGCTTGTCGTAGACAAAAATGCATGGGTGAAATCACTATCTTGCCAGGTTGATCATTTTTCAAGTCTTACTTACATTTGAATTTTTTATATGCGGGCATGCAATCATTACCGTTTCTCGACACTTCCATTACCAACTAAAACTCAAGAGACCTGCAAGTTGGGATAATAAGCAAAAACTTTTAGTCCAAAGAAATTTAATCTGAACAACGCTATACTGGCCTTTTATGTTTCGGGTATAAAGCAAATCCTATTCTTAAGCTCTTTTTTTTTTACTCTATTATGGCCAACTTTTCGCGACTAACATGCTTCTTATAAAATTCTAACATTATAATTTAAACAACTGAGTTGCTCTTGATGAGTGTAGCAAGTTATGTTAGAGATACAACAAGAACTTTTAGCAGAATTGTAGAATATAATCTTGCATGTCCCTCTTACTGTTCCGACACTACATTTTTCATTGATAAAGTCACTGAGTTACTGACACTATATTCCTATTTACCGATGAACACTTTCTGGTCTAATTTCGGAGATACAATGGAACTGCTTCAGTTTTTACCGTAGTTTCCTTAAAATGAACTCTTACTGGGACCAAAGTCACAATATGTGAAGAAGCAAACGTTTCAGGCGTGTCGTGGGGTGAACAAAGTGCTGGACCAATATGTTTGTGCTAAATAAAAAGGCAACTACAATTGCTTCAGGAGCAGATGAAACTATGGAGCTCGAACAGGGGAAATCAAATCAGAAATTGCGGAGAAGTCTGATGTCTAATACTTGGCTGGGAACTGAAATATCAGGGTGCGAATACGAGATAAGAACAGTTCCCATGGAATGTTTGACAGAACCACTGATGGATTTTGTCCTTGTGAACCTCGAGAGTCGCAAGAACCGGTTTACTGTTCTTACCCAGTTTTAGCTTATAGGTTAAAATTTTATTTTACTACTCAAGGAGTTTGTAATCTTCAAAACTGGTATCCCACATTATCATGTCAATGAGTTGTTTGTGTACTGACGGTAAAAAAATTAGGGTAAGAATCGGGTAAGTTCAATTTTCAGGAGACATGAACTGGCCATTGCTCTCGGTCACATTGTCAGGTGATATCCACTTGGACGAGTTTTCCTTGGAACGTGCTCCGATGATTTCTCTGCAAACAACTTAACAGTAATTTTTCTTTGTCACAGTCCACAACCCGGACATCTTTTTCTTTGGGTCATAGTAGACTGAACCATTCATAAGGTTCCGTTACATGTTTCATGGTATTACTACAATGAAGGAAATAAGGAATGACTGCGAAGAAGAAAATGAAAGGTGCATCTTCAGACACTAAACCATTTATCTTGTCATCCTCGCATGGTATTAATGTTTCAAGGTATGACGAGCCTTTGGTATATGCCGTTCTGATTTAATCCGTTTATCTCATCCATTACATTTTATGTTTAATTAAACATTACGCTATTTGTGTAAGTTTGTGTCCACTCTGCAGCAGTAAGAAGGTCTCTCTGTCGCTCCACCTCGAAATCTCTCTGTTCCACACTTCTTTGCTTGAGAAAGGAAGATGACTTATGGATTTACATTCTACAGTTGATATTTCACATTAACAGGGATATACTATATTAATCTGCTCAAATTCACTTGCAACATAGGAAAATTACACGGATTTTTGCAGCAGAATAGGTTCATAATTTCATTTGTGTTTATTCAAGACCTTGTCTAAATCGGTGAACTTGTGAGCAAAGATCTATGAATCGTTCTAATCTCCAAACCTGACATTATACTTTTGGTAAGTTTTCGTTATCCATTTTATCTTTTCAAAAAATCATATCATTGTAAGAATCAAATTAGTTCCAATTGTAGGCGCACTCCTTTTAGGGGCATTAGTAGGTTAAAGGTGTAGTTTGTATAGGAAAAATTTCTGTGATGACCTGAAAAAATAGTTTATGTAAACTGATGAAAATGGGCAGGCTTTCTTATTAAACATTTCTTTGTCATAAAAAACAACCTAAAAGTTCTATAATTTCCCGAGCTGATGTGGAAAATAATGGTTTATGTCTAGGCACGCTCTTATTTGACATTATATTTTCACTTTTGTGTTAAATTTCTCGTCTTGAGAAAAAATAGAGATGCATGCTTGAAAACAACTCAAATATGATATATATTATTAGCCCTTGTTGGAAGTAGTGAGATACACTTTGTGTTTAACCTTTTGAAACTTCTTGTCTTTTTAATATTACCCCTTAGTCTCTTATTCACCTAAAGGCCAAGTAGTTGGAATCGTCTGATCCACCCAATTAACTCGGCATTGGGCCGGAATTGGAGGTAGACCTATCTAATCCCGTCAGCGGGCTTGGTTTCTTTTTAAATCTCTAATTTTTTAAAATCTTAGGAGCCAAATACAATTATACAGTGCCTCTCCGTACAAAAACAAATTCGCATAAGAGCTAGTTTTTCAATTTCTCTTATGCACAAGAACTTAAGTGTGTGTAGCCGAGCCGGTTCCTCCTTGGCTTTACAGATGTGCTACAGCAACTCCCACTACGACTTCCTACTTAATCATGTTCAACTATCTTATTTTATAGTCATGTCTAATTATTTAATAATTAAAGTTGGTTTGTCTTTACTGCTTTAAAAAGTTCATTTTGATACAGATGAATCTGGGAATTTATTTGTAGGAGTGGCCAGGTAGAAAAGTAGATGCTGGATCAAATCGCAGGGAGTCATATCAACAGAATACAGTGAGGTTTCATGCTTGGTTGACTGACATTTCTTGAAGGAGCGGGAGTCCTTTTTTTGGTATGTTACTTACTCTTTCCCATTATCCTCATTCCTCACCTCAGGAACAAAATTCTCTTTGAAATTGCTCTTTCCCCTCAATGTCACAATTCTACCATCGAAAACTTATCACTAACAGCTGCGGTAAAAAGAAATAAGATTCAACTGGGACCCACAAAGCAATTAGTGAAATTGAAATGGTGTTTATATTAGGTCGTTCTATTGTATAATCCTATTGAAAATCGATAATTGTTATTTTGGTCCCAAGAGCAGGTGTACCTGGGTAGGAAGCTATCCAGTATAGGGAACCTACTAAAAGTTACGGTTCCGCTTTCAAGTTCCTAACAATTTTGTTTTTGGTACTAATATAAAAAACCTACAAAATTTCTCATAAACAAAGCAGGTTGAAATTGCTCAGCGAATGTTTCTCTAGAGTTTCTTTAATTTGAAATTGATCATAAAGAAACGAAATTTAAAAACATTTTATACATACCCCTATGATCACAGATTCACAGCAGTACCGAACTTTAGTAATGTATGTATCATTATTGGTCATCACTTTTTGGAATTCATATTACATATTTACACACTGATGAGATGGGCTACATGTATAACAAAAAATTCTCGACGGGTTAAACAAGTGGAAATTCAGAAAGTTGGAACATTACTATTGCAATAATTTGATTGCATATATAAAATCCTTGTATACTGATGAAGTTGCTCTACTACCTGATGACCACTAAGAGGGCATCATCATGCATACTTGCTCATCTTCATCTTCCTCATTGGCCTGCTTGGGCTTGTTTTCTCGTCGTAGACCATAACCATGATGGCGTTTTGCTCTGATTTTAGAGGTAATCACTTGATAAACTCTTTTAGACGTATCTTGAGCCAATGGTAATAGCTTAGTATAAGAAAGATTGGAACCTAACTTTCTCTTTTTAATGTATTGTTTTTACAAATGGAGTGGATATATATTCAATCTTGTCATGTGGATGTTCACTAAGATCAGTACTATGTTTTTTATTGTCCACTTCATCATATTCATACCAGGGATCAGTTTTGGGTCTTATTTTTTGTTTTGACAGGCAAAGGCAAGAAGGGTATTGGTTGGATAAGAACTAAAAAAGTTTTATAATAGCTTGCCCAAAAATAATACCACTCCATGTTCACAAAATAGTACAGAAAATATATTGGGGTCAAGTCTAGCAGATCCGAAGGACTAATCTCCACCATCTTTAATGCCCCTTGAAGGCTTGTTAGCTTATATATAAAAAAAAAGGGTTATCAAAGATATACAATTGAGAGCATTGGCAATTCTTATATGAAGTCATCTTGGGTCAAGTCTATCATTATTTTCTTAAAAGAAGGAAGAGAACTTTGTTGGTTGGTGGACCCAACACTAAGAGGACCTACCAAGAAAGTGGATCCACAAAAGCATAAAGGTTAATTGACTCTCTCTCCTTCCACCTCCAAATCTCTCTTGTTCACATGTGACATTTTTGCTTGAAAAAGGAAGATGACTGTTTTGGTAGTTATGGTTTTATGTTCTATAAGTATATTTCATATTAGCAGGGACCCGCCATGTTAATCTGATCAAAATCATTTCCAACATGGAACAATAGCATGGATTTTTGTACCAGAACCAGGTTAGAAATTTCATTTCCTTTCATTTCTGTTTATTGGACAGCTAAGGAGCATTTTTTTTTTGTAAGGTTGGGAACTTGTGAGAAAAGGTAGATGATCCTAATAATCTCCTAATTTGTCTCTATTATAGGGGTGTTTTGACTGTGGATCTTATTTTCTCTAAAACTAGTTCGTAGTTATAGAAGTTGATTTAGTTCAGATTTTTTTTATCCTTACTCTTACTTCGCTTTGTATTTCTCCCTAAAATCAGTCTCCAAAAAAGAAAATCAATTTTCTGTGACAGCAACTTTCTTTTTGTGCCACTGCAATTCTTACTTTCACTCTCTAATTGATCGTATTTTGTCATTTTTTGTTTTAATCTCGTATTTTATTGAAATTAAGAAGCGGCGGTCACTGATGGAGTCAATTTAGTCAACTCGAACTGACCAATAAAATTTGATACAGAAGAATGTGGAGGTTATTGTTTTGTAGGAAGGCCTTGCCCCCCTTGCTCAATCAAAATCCGGGAGGTCACATCAACACTTGCTTGACTGGAATCATGTGAAGTCTTCTTGGTATGTTACATATTACCCATTCCTTTAATTTCACCTCATCTGAATTATTTTTCACTCATCCTCAAGTTTCACAAAGAACAAACACATTCAACCAACCCACCTGAACAATCATTAAAATTTGGATGGTGCTTATTTTAGGTTGTGCTTTTGTGTTTAGGGGTACTATATGGCTGCTAGTAGAATTTGTAGCTAAGCGGAATGACAAATTTTACAGGTGAAGAGATCGTTAATTAGTTACAATCAGTTGGATATATGAACATTGGCACATGAACTTTGGGAAAAAGAAAACAAGGTTTATGGGTGCATAGTTTTCATAGCAGCTTGGGAGTTATTGTAGTTGGAACCTGTAAGTGGAATTTCTATTCGAAAGAGACTGGCCTCCTGAGCCATTAGGAGGTAATTCCTTTGCCGACACTACTTGACTACGTAATGAGACTTTAAGAGGCGTGAAGTTTCTTTTGCCAGTCAAGTTTTGCATCCGAATTTAGAAGAATTGAGAGGTCGCTCATTTTCTTCACAAAATCTTTTTCTTTTGTTCGTGGCTCCTATTTTCATATGCTTTTGCACCCTTCATTACCTAAATAGCCCCTAAAGATTGTTCATTACCCAAACCTTTTATGAGCTTAATTTTTGTAATGAAGCATGATGCTACATCGTCTTCAATAAATTTTTTTCATTGATCGATCCAAAAACATACAAGATATTAACTTTGATGCACTAGTTGAATAAAGAACTTGCATGTTAAGCTACATTCCCTGCTGATCACCAAAACAAGCAAACCGGAAGGGGCTGGTTTTACCGCACGGTCTGCACCAAACCTGAACTTTATGCTGGACCACACAGGATGGTGTTTGAGAAAGTACTTGGATTTTCATTTTTACATTTGATCCTCCAAAACAACCACCCATCACTTCCTATTGGGGTCCGGACCATAAACTTGTTGAATATGATGAAATTTGAGCTTCACTTTGGGACAAACAGTCGCTACTAGATGGCTCAGACTCCTCATCAATTTGGCAATCGAAATTAACCCCAAATAATCTCAATCTTCTTGAATTTACAGGCACTTCTGGTATTGTCGTGTTTTGAGCAACTGGTTCCGCTGCAAATTCCAATCACAGTTAAACGGCGAGAGTAACTTTAAATTACTACTAGAGTATAACTATAGATAGATTTGTTTGATCTTTCAGTATTTCCTCAGTAAAACTGTATGGGAAATTCTCAAAGGCGGGCCCTGTATTCGCTATAGGCATACCCTGCTGCCAAATTTTGTGGAGGGTTCACAATAGAACGAAGCACCTATAGCAATTCTGGTGGGATGTTCCGCCTTTCGAACTTCCCGTGTTATAAAAGATTATATTAATTTTTTGAAATATAATAAATTTATTAAATTATTTTTTTTTCTTTTTAGGAGGAAAGAGATATAGTGTAGTTAGTAGTTAGTACCTGCATGGAGATAGGGGGTTTGGTAGAATATTTGCATATTATTAATATGATGAGGGTGTGAAGGATAAGGATGAGCAGAGTAGAAAGATTGGGTCCATGGAGCTGTAGAATTAGGCACAACTTGTGCCAATTCGCTATCTTGGACCACCGCGGTGGCGGTGGTAGTAGTGGCACGGCGTCTCCACCTGATAAATAACCGTTCACCTGGGAGTCGCTCAAAAGCCACAATGTCACCTGATTCGAGCTGCTTTTCTTTAACATAGCGGCTCCAGCCTTTAGTCAAGACATAACTTTGACTACTATTCCAATACGAGTAACGAAATCTCCATTGTTTACCTGACTCGTCTTCGAAACTCAGTAGAGAGTCATTTCCACCAAGTGGGAAGTATTTTTCTGCGTGTTGTTTTGGTATAACAAGTCGATTCAACTTACCAACGTCGCTCGGTGTCAATGGCTTCTCGAACAGGTACTCTCTCTCTTCCTCTTCTTCTTCATTTTGTTTTTCATCTTCTTCTCTTTGTTGTTGTTGTTGTTGGAAGTTAGAGAAAGAATGAGCTTGATAGTTAGATAGAGAAACATTTCCTTGAGTGTTAAAATTAGTGGGTAGCCAAACAAGTTGATGATTTTGTTGGGGATTATGAAATTGGGTTCCTTGGTGATGATGATGATCAGGGACAATTGAATCTTGGAATCTTGAATATGGATTAATTTGGGTTGAATCCAAATTGGGTTGAGTAGTCCAGAATCCTTCATGAAATTGATCTGAAGAGATAAACTGGTTATTCCTAGACATTGTTGAGTTTTCAGAATGTTGTCTTGTGAGTTTTTCTCTCTGTTCTAACTTGTAGAGAGAGAGAGAGAGAGAGAGAGAAAGAGTGTAAGAGAAAAGAGAAGTTGTGGTCTGTTGGTGAAAGTGCAAAAGAGAAGTAGTACTTTTAAGGATTTGGCGTGATGGACGTATATCAATCATTTATTATATTTAAAGGGTGTAAAAGAAGTTACCTTAATTAAAGACTGACATTTTTACTTAAAATACTGAATTCCTATAAAAACAAGTTATGGGATTGGTGGAAAAACAAGCAAAAGTCGAGGGAGTCTTGTGATGAAAAAATGTTGAAAAACATGCATTTAGTTTTAGAGAGAGAAACAGGTCAGAGAGAGAGAGAGAGAGAAATTGGGTAGTTGTTGTTGATATGACCATATATATTTATTTACAGCTAATAAAGTTAGAATATAAAATGCTTGTTAAAAGGAATTTCTGACGTGATCAAGATTTACTTATCTGATGTGAGAATAACCTGGTGTGTGATTATAGTTTTGCAGGAGTAATATATCATTTTCACCATCATCATTATGAAAA
>BEHA01050439.1:1069496-1134311 GCA_002897215.1 Eschscholzia californica subsp. californica | reverse complement strand
AAAGGATTGCAGAAAGTGTAATATATTGCACAATGTTAGGACCATAGGACGGTCAATTTAAGAGTAGGACACCAAATGAATTATTGAGTATAAAAACATATGAAACACCAATCCAATTCAACCGGGAAAGAATATAGTTTAACGATATTTTTTAACTTGAAACGTAAGCACCTGAGTTGCAAAATAAATGGCTTGGAAGCAACTGAGAGTCTAGATCTCATCTTTGCTTCAACATGGAAGGAAAAAACTTTTCCTGCTATGTTGATTCAGACTTCACAATCTCCTTCCCTGTCAAAGATAAACATAAGATTCAACTCCTATATTATAGATTGTGAAACCGGATGAAAGAATATACCTCCTATACCAACAAATTCTCTCCGTTTTTGGTCTTCAAGTTTGTATCGTTATGTGTTGACATAGTTTCGACAATGTCTTCTTTGGAGAGCTTAAAGCGTTTTGTGATTTTCCATGAGTTATCGGAACCTCGGCTTCTCCTTATCAGTTAGACCCGGGAGATCATTTACAACCTTCACAATCCTTAAGTTAGTAACAAAGAGGTCTCGACTGTGCATCCACAACCTGATTTCCTTCTTCTTTCTCCATTTCTCCTTCCAAAAGAAACAACCAGATTATTAAGCCACAAGTTACGGTAATGTATCAGACCACTAAAAAAATGAATGTACGTAAGCGAATCAACAGAAAATACTATTTACTAAATTGCAGCACATAAAGAAACAAATTTTAGAAAGATATAGAACTCACCGACTGTAGATGAAAGAAAATAGCAAAAAATAAGAAAACCCATAGCAATCTAAAAAACAAAATTAGGTCAGGGTACATGCCAATGAATAAAAAAATGACTATTTACTAACTTTAAGTAGCAAAAAGAAATCAATTCCGATGCTCTATTTTTCGAATCAAATCAAGCACAACCAGTAAATCTGTAGTCTGTGAATCAAGCATAATTTACTTTTATTATATAGATTTTGGACTTTTTTCCATGACCCTACGAGATAACAAGGTAAATATGATTTTGACTATGTGACAGGTAACTATGTTTTGACAAGTTAGCTAGAGATCATGTTGCCTGCAATAGTTGAACTTCATAAGCATTCACATAGCTTTGTCAACTAAATGTAGCATAATTCCAGTGAGTTATACCTATAAGCATTGGCAAGGTAGTTTTTGACTCTCTCTCTATCTCTATCTCCTCTGGCCTCTAGTGGGGGTTTACAAGTGATTGCAGGTACCACTAGACTAGTGATAGAGAGAGAGAAGTTTTATTAGCGCCACATCTATGTGATTAACTCCAGGGTCCAATTTTTAGGAAATGGCCAAAAGGGTCCCCGCTCTTCTATTTGACCCCAAAACAACCACTTCCACCTTCCAACGGACCTAAACCTAAGTAGGTGGTTATTTTGGTTCATAAAATTGATTCAACCCTACCCATTATATATGGATGGGCACACAATACTTTCCCCTTTGTTCATCTTCTTCTTCATCAGTTCTTTAGCCCAGGTTTTAAAATTACAAATGTTATTTACATGACTGCAGTGAAAAACAAAAATCAGGTTTGAAACGATTATCTTCTCTGTAAAAAAAAAAAAGAGAAGATCAAGTTGTAGGTATTAAGGGCGAACAGAACAAAATGAGCGCAGCAACCATGAGAATAAAGTTTAGATTGTGTCTTCATTGGCTTTAGAATCCATGGAGGGACGAAGTTGTTATTTGGGTTGTTTTGCTGATAAAACATGTTAATGGAAAACAAAGATTCATTTTCTAATATATCAATTTGCCTCTTACTTGAGCCAAAGAAACTCTCTATTTCTTTTTGTTCATCTTGTTTTGTTATGTTTTGTTTATGAAAATTTCACAATAGGAATGACAGTGCCAATTGGGTGCGTGCTAATCACAACTTAATAGATCTTGAACATTATACAATTGGTTGAACTAATTTGAATTCAAAGAAGCTAGGATCAAATTGTCTTTGGGTAAAAAAATTTAGGATTTTTGAGTGAAAGGTCCAAAATCTGGGGGGTAAACCCAAAAAAATCCACTCTTGCCCAAAAATTAGTTGCAGGTCCAAATGTCAGTTTTTTTATTTTTATCCCCCTCTTGCCCTTGGACGGGACATGCTGACGTTTTCCTGAAAAAAAAAACTCACTGGTAAATAAAATAATATACCAGTACACGAAAATTCAAATTTTCAAAAAATTTTGGAAATTTGAAAATTTCAAACGAAATTTCAAGTTCCCGCCCAACAAACCATCTCTTCCCGGTAAATAAAATAATTTTCTGTACACAAAAAATTATAATTTTCAAATTTTTTTGAAATTTCAAATTTCCATCTAAAATTTCAAATTTTTTTGGACGAAATGTCAAATTTCCGCCCAAATTTCTAGTAAATAATTTTCCGGTCACAAAATCTTCTTTTCGAAATTTTGAAATTTTCAAACGAAATTTCAAATTCCCGCCCAGCAAAAGTGTCTAGTATAGAAAAAAATATCCAGTAAATAAAATAATTTCCCGAAAAAAATTTCGTTTCCCGGGAATTTTCCGGTGGCAGTTCCGTAAATTTCTGAACAGTACAGATTCTGATGGACGGGTTGTCAGATTCTTTTTCAGAGAAAAAATCGTTTCCCGAGAAATTTCGATGGCAATTTTGTAATTTTTCGATGGCAATTTTGTAATTGCCGATGGCATGAACCGTAAATATTTTGTTTTCCAAGTGTCATTTCGTCATTTTTTTTTCTCAACATGACACTTTGGACCTGCTTTTTATTTTTTGCCTACCTAGAATGGAAATCCTATTAAAGGCCTCATTTTGGACCCTTCACCCAATCCCCCAAAAATTTAATGGGTTCGAAAGATTCCAGATCAAAAAACCACATAGAAGTGGACCTTCAACTAAAAAAGAAAACATAGAAGTGGACCCATCCAACGGGGGACATGCACTAATAGAGTGGGGTGATCCAAGCGAACAGGGGAGTAAAGATGGCTCAATTCTCAAAGTAGCCCTTCTCACTGGGGAAACGTGTTCAAACTCCACTTGTTCATCCATAGATAACGCCTTGATCTTTCTGGTGTTGGACCACCTCTCACTCTAGACCCTGACTCACAAGTATGGTCTGTTTTCCAACACATATGTCTTGTCCCATGTCATCTGCCATGCTACATGGTTTTTCCTATATGTGGTCGTTTTGTTCTTGGGTATGATGCTCGCTTATTATATTGGCATGTCAATACTAGTGGTGGGAAAAAGACCCAGAAGACTGCTACTCGATCTGTTCGACCGAGACAAGTAGTGGCAATGGGCACCTGATGGTCATAATTGTTAGTGTCTGATCGATCCCAAAAAATTGGTGGACGGTCATGGTTAACCGATTGACCGCCCGCTAACCCATCGCTAACCAACCAACCAATAGGCACAAGACGGTCTGTACGCAAAATTTACACCTCTATTTGATACAATATAGAGTAAGATTTTTTTTCAGAGGAGCCAACAACTCTTGGTTAGAGTGATAAGAGGTATAATCTTCCACCTTAGAGATCAAGGATTCGAGGCACATGTTGAACAATTAGAAAAAAAATTCAGAGGAGGCGATGTAGTTGTATTTATGTGAAGAATTTAAAAGTCTCATGGGCTGTATTAGTTAAACCAAGTCAAGCTTCAAAGTAGTGTATAAGGGAAATTGAAGTCATGAAGATTTACTAAAGCCTAGCACGAGGGAGGAGGGACCGCGTTTTAATAGAGCCAAGTCTTGGACATGGAAGACCCAATCAAACACTACTTACACAAGTTTATAACTCAACTCTCTTATTTATACCACACTACTTGCAAAAAATGAAAGGAGCACGAGCAGAGTGCGCCTTAATCTATTATTATATAAATCAGCACGATTGAGGGGACTTTTGTCATTCACAATATCAAATGGTGTATTTTGTATCTATCTTGCTAATTAAAATAAGATGTATAGACTCAAACAAGAGACCTTTTGTTACAACTTTCTAATATAATCAACGGTTCTGAGTTGAGTTTATGTCGTTTCTTTAACCATTTTCCGATATTTTTTCTATTGACGGTATCTTATATTTGGGCCTAAAAAGTAGTTGGTGGGTTTTCTATTTAAATAACTTAACCCATGTGGACACATCGCTAACATATGGAGTAATACATTGTTTAACAAGTTGACATCCTTTTATCTCAAAACAAAGGATCCTACTCCGTTTGATGCATATTCCAGATGCATATATATGAAGCCATCTAAACCGTCTTAAACAATTTTCGTGTTTCATTCGGGATATGGTATGTCCGAATTGGTTTATTCACGCAACGATTAAGGCGTGTACCTTACTTTTTCATTCTTCTCTCTCATTTATGATGTATATATCTAGCTATACACAATATGTGTTATCTCACATTGAGTCATTAAAATCTGTCACTTGGTTCTTCTCTTTTTTTCATTACATTCAAGATGAGTTCTTCTGAATCTCCCATTGCCAAGAGATTAGAAGGTAAAGTAGCAATTATAACTGGTGGAGCAAGCGGGATCGGTGAGAGCACAGCACGATTATTCGTTCGCCATGGAGCCAAAGTTGTCATTGCAGATATCCAAGACAACCTCGGAGACACCCTATGTGAAGAAATTGATCCGACTAGCGAAATCATCTCTTACGTTCACTGTGACGTTACTAAGGAAACAGACGTTGAAGCTCTAGTTGACACGACGGTTAGGAAGTACGGAAAGCTAGATATAATGTACAACAATGCTGGAATGGTGAACAATTTCCGTGTATCATTACTAGATACTAAATACGAAGATTTCAAGAAAGTAATGGATGTTAACCTAGTTGGAGCATTTTTTGGTGCTAAACATGCAGCTAGGTATATGATTCCTGCTAAAAAGGGAACCATACTTTTCACTGCTAGTATTGCATCGGTACAAGGAGGATTAACCCCGATTTCGTATACGACATCGAAGCACGCAGTAGTCGGGTTGGCAAAGAACTTGTGTGTTGAATTAGGGGAATATGGGATTAGGGTTAATTGTGTATCTCCATTTGGATTAGCAACACCATTACTGAGAAATGCAGTAGGAGGTGTTGAAACAAGTAGACTAGAGGAGGCACTAAGTGATAAAGCTGCTGTTTTAAAAGGGGAGGTTTTAAGGGGTCAGGATGTGGCAGAGGCAGCATTATATTTGGTTAGTGATGAGGCTAAGTATGTAAATGGCCTTAATCTTGTTGTTGATGGAGGATTTACAACTACTAATCCTTCTTTTGCTACTGCTGTAACTGCTAGTGTGCAGTAGTAGTAGTAGTTCTAATCTTCCTCTCTCTAAATCTCTTAAATTTGTTAATTTGGGGTTGTAATCTTTTTTATGTTATTTTGTGTACTTGTCCAACTTTTTCCACTGAATAAATGCTTGAGCAAGTTGTTGGTTGTTTATCAAAAAAGATAGTCAGGCCAAAGCTAAGTTGAACCAAATCGGTCGTGAACACCTAAGATCTTCGGGCATCTAAAAGTGAGATGTTGATCGACTCTGTCCGTTCGATCCAATTTTGGCCTTGACCTTTTTTGTTCTTTCTTGTTTATGTCTTTCTCTTTAATATATTGAGAAAGATACCATTTCAGATGTGGATTCCAAAATGGTGATATTTTAAAGTAGACATTTCACCTAAAAATTTGGTATTCTCATATGAGAAATTCTATTCCTTCTTTCTACTAGCTACCTCCCCCAACTCCCTCCCCCAACCTTCGGATTGATGTGGCCGCATCAGTGGAGGATGGGGGAAGAAGCAAATGGAGGGAGTAGAATTTTTAGAATGATATGAAATAATTAGAATGAAGTTCAACTACATTTCTCGAAGTCAGAATACTCAAGCAGATAAACTGGGCAAGTGGTCAAGAAAGAGAATAGATCGGAATTCTGAAAATATGTACCTCACATTATTTCTAATTTGTATTGTAATGGATCTCTTGTGACTTACCTTTCTATTCCTCTTTCGTCAAGATTAAACTCTAAAAACAAATAATTCAAACATCTATCAAGACTAGATGGAATTTCCTCTCGAGAAACCCTAACTCAAGATCAATCCATAAAACTCTACAAGTCTCGAACTGATATAGAAAAGTCGAACTGGGCGCCTATAACTGTCTGGAGTCAAACGATATTGACTTCTGTCAATCTGCTCTATGGGACGCGAAGAGCAATTACTGAGGGTGTCTTTAGCCGCTCCGATTGGTAGAAAATGTGAAAATACAATTATTAAATTCTTTAGTACTGCTTTGAGTTCACGAGATTGAAACTTTGGGAAAACACCTTTCTAAGGTTAAGTTCAATGTGCGGGCAAATTCTTCTTCGCCTCTATGTGGCGTTCCCACAACCTAAAAAAGAAAAAATCCTTATGCAAAGATAGAGATGAAAAAAAGTTAAAAATATTGGTTTCCCATGTATCAAATTGTACAAAGAATTTTAAGAGATGATTACGACAATACTTGAATTGGGATAGAATAGATTAAAAGTTCGCCTTACCACAATCCTTTACAGCTCTTCAACTGTCAAGAAACTTGCTTATTCATCAACCCCGCAATTTTGAAGAAAGAAGAAAAAATTTGCGGACATAATTTTGGGCAAAATGTTTTACGGCTTATTTTTCTCTTTTGTTTCCCCAACTTCCACCATCATTCCTTCCGGGCGCCTGTGATGGTTGCCAAAAAAATCACAATTGGCAATGACTTAAAAAAAAAAAAAAGAGAATGACGATAACATAGACAAAGGAGGGAACTTGTGACTGCAGTGGCCGGAGGTGCAGTCAGAGGTGGTAGCTAGAGATTGGAAGAGATGAAGAAAAAAAAATCTATCTGCTTTCGAAATTTTGACAAAACTAATAATTGCTGTTTAAAATTTGTAGCCGATTTTTTCATATTTTCCAAAAGGTTGAGTTAATCAATACTAAAGTTCCATCTGCCTATTGTCATTCTACAGTTGAAAAAGTTAGGTCTACAAACACTTCCAATACTTGGAGATGTGCTTTATTATTTGGAAGAAGATATTCCCTCTCAGAAAAATGATTGTAGAGAGATGAAGTTACACTTTCACAGTTTCTCCTAGATCTTGCTCTTTCTAGCTTTGTGTGCTCATCTTTGATTTTTGTCAAATTTTTATGAATTTCTCTTCTGGGTTTTATTGATTTGATTAAATTTATTGGGTTGTTGCTTGTGGATCTGATGAGTGAAGTTTCTTCCTTTAAATTGCATCAAACTTTGTGATTTGGGTTTCTTATCATCAAATATCCTAAAGATCTTATTATGCAGATTGCCCATTTTTTTTGTCAAATAGGTGACCTTCTATCTCTATTTCTTTAAAAGCTATAGAAACATGAATGACTTATATACTGCAACTAAGAGATAAAATTATGTTTCAACATTATTGAATTTTTAGCACTTGAAATCAAACATTAGTGACCCATTCTTGTCGTTTGTATCTAGATTGGATGTTCTAAATTCTGGGTTCATTTCTTTTGTGCTGGATTATTAGGGTTTATAAGAGTTTAGAACTGAATGTGTTAACTATTATTGATCACAAGTATTGTTTATATAGATTACAAGTAGAGAGAAGAAAGAAAGAAAAACAGAATAACAATAAGTTTAACTAACTTGACACTTTATAACGCCCGGCCACTGTAGGCGCCTCTCCGAATTGCTATGGGGACCCCTTAAAGGGGGTTTGACCGTAGTCAAACGCCCGACCACTGTAGGCGCCTCCCACCGGACTGGGCAAGTCCGAGTCTTTGTCTTGGCCCACGGATGACCCAGTCCGTGAATCTTGAAGCTTGAAATAGCATGATGAAGTGTTCATGGAAAGGGGCAGTCTGTGGAAGGAATTAATGGAGTATGATTTTCTGGTAAAGATAGCAACATCAACCTAATACTACTACTAATTTCATTGATTTGTCTCTTAAGCTTTCTTCTTAGATAGATCACTAGAAAGAGGAATTTAGCTTATTCTCTCCCTCTCTCTCTCTCTAAACTCCCTCTCTAGTCAGTAGGTTGTTCTTCTACATTTTTGATCTTGTTAGTGTGTGTTGAATGAATAGAAACAAATCAAAGCATCACTTGTAAGAATTGGTAGAGCATCAATTCTTTCCATAGCTGATTCTAGGTTTTTAACAAATGAGATATCATCAATTAATCGGATCTAACCAAACCCTGACTTCAACTTTGTTTGATCCTTCAAGAACAATAAGCTTTTTAGATGAATCTGCCATTTCTTCAAGTAGAGAGAGAAATGATAGTGTGAAAGAAGAAAAGAAGAAGAGGCGTGGGAGGTTCTGCAGGAGGCGCTAACAGATGGAGGCTCCTATAGCAGTTTGGGGAGGCGCCTATAGAGGCACCCACTCTATTATTCCCCCTTCAAGCTTATGATAAGTCTTGTATCATAAGTTTGCTCTTAAGAGTTAGAAATTGAGAGGTACCAAGACCTTTAGTGAATATATCTGCCAATTGATGTATAGAGGGAATAAAGAAGAGATGAAGTCTTTTGGATGCCACCAACTATCTGATAAAGTGATAATCCAAAGCAATGTGCTTTGTGCGAGCATGAAACACAGGGTTGTGAGCTAAAGAATGAGCAGTGAGATTGTCAGCCATTAAGTGTAAATGTATGACAGTAATACCCAATTCCTTCAGAAGATATAAGAGCCATAAAAGTTCAGAAACGGCTACTGCCATAACTCTATATTCTGCCTCAGCAGAGGTTCTTGCAACAGTAGGTTGCTTCTTAGATTGCCAAGAAAGCACATTTGAACCAAGAAATGTACAAAACCCAGTAGTGGACCTTCTTGTATCTGGACACCCTCCCCAATCAACATCTGAGAAAGCAATCAGTGTTTGGAGTTGAGTCAATGTGGTTGGTTTGATGGTGATGCCAAACCCCAAAGTCCCTCTTAAGTATCTGAGAATCCTCTTCACAGCTTTCCAATGCAAATCAGAGGGATTTTGCATAAATTGACAAACATAGTTAACAACATAAGTAAGATCAGGTCTAGTATGAGTAAGATATTGTAATGCTCCAACAACACTTCTATATTCCTGAGGATCAGAGAGGGGAACACCATCAAGCTGAGATAATCTTGGTTCAGTAGAGACAGGGGTATCAATAGGTTTACTAAGAAGCATATTTGTTCTTCTGAGTAAGTCAACTGTATACTTTGATTGAGTGAGAAAGAGAGAGTTGTCTGGTCCCAATTCTTTAGCCTCAATTCCTAGGAAGTAGTGAAGAGGTCCCAAATCCTTCATTGCAAAGTGAAGACTAAGGTCTTTGATAAGTTGAGTAACTAAAATATCAGAAGACCTTGTCAATATAATGTCATCAACATATAAAAGAAGAACAAGAGACCCCTTTGAACTATGAAGAACAAACATTGAGTTATCAGCTAAACTCTTCTTAAACCCAATGTGTAATAGATAGGAACTGAATTTTTCAAACCAAGCTCTTGGTGCCTGTTTGAGACCATATAGTGATTTTTGAAGTAAGCAAACAGCTGAAGGATCATTCTTATGCACAAATCCAGGGGGTTGTACCATGTAAACTTGTATCTCCAAATCCCCATGAAGAAAGGCATTAGACACATCAAGTTGTCTAATGTGCCATTTACTAGTTACAGTCAAGGTGAGTACAGTTGTAACAATAGCTATTTTTACCACTGGACTAAAGGTTTCATTGAAATCTATACCCTCTTGTTGATGAAAGCCTTTAGCTACTAACCTCGCATTGTACCTATCAACTGAACCATCTGATTTTTGTTTGAGTTTAAAGACCCATTTACAGCCAAGAACATTCATGTGCTTCTCATAAGGAACTAACGTCCAAGTGTTGTTTTTCTGAAGAGCACAAAACTCTTCTTTCATAGCTTGAAACCATAAGGGATCAGAGATAGCTTGCTTAATAGCCTTAGGCTCAGATATTTGTGTAACCAGATTGGCAATGAAGTCCTCAAACAATTTGGGCTTAGTTACTCCAGCCTTGAGCCTAGTAGTCATTTGATGAGTATTGTGGTTGATACTTTGAGATGATTCAGAAGAAGAAGAAGAGTTAGACTCATGACTAGGAGCATTTGAAATAGGTTCTAATGGGAGATCATCTGAATCATTGTCTAATGGAGAGACAGGTGACAATTGATTTAAAGAAGGTAATGTGTTAGTGAGTGGGGAGGATGGGGTAGAAGAAGGTAAAGAAACCTTCATAGGTAAAGTGATAGTGGAGGGTTGAGAAGCTTTATCACAAGGTTCAAAGATAGAAGATGAAAGTTTGAAAGGAAACACTCTTTCCTCAAAAAATGGCATGTCTTGAAATGTAAATCCTTTCAGAGATAGGATCGAAACATTTATAGCCTTTATGAAAAGGGCTATAGCCAAGAAAAGTACATGGTATAGACTTAGGTAAAAGCTTATCTTCCCTATAAGGAACCAAGTGAGGAAAGCATAAGCAACCCAAAGTCCTAAGTAGATGATAGTCTGGACTTTTGTGAAATAGTACTTCATAAGGAGAGGACATACCAATGACTTTACTTGGTAACCTATTTATGAGATAAGAAGCTGTAAGAAAAGCTTCAAACCAAAAAGATTTAGGTAAGTTTGCTTCAAAAAGCAAAGAGAGACCCATCTCTGTCACATGTCTATGTTTTTTTTTCTGCTAAACCATTTTGTTCCTGAGTATGAGGACAGGAAATGTGAAGTGTAATGCCATTTTGATCAAGGTATTGTTTAAAAGAACCCATAGTAAGTTCCCTTGCCCCATCACACTGAAAAGTTTTAATAGAAGTAGAAAAAAGCTTTTCATTCATAGTTTTGAAATGTTTAAAACAATCAATAGCCATAGACTTGGAGATTAATGGATAAATCCAATTGAATCTAGAGTAATCATCAACAAACAAAATATAGTATCTATAACCTGATTTAGAAGAGACAGGAGCTGGTCCCCAAATGTCACAATGAATGAGTTCCAATGGTTGGGTTGTAACTCTATTTGAAGTCTGAAAGGGCAACTTCTTGCTCTTTGCTAAAACACAGGAGGTGCATAGTTTTGAAGGTGATTCAGTTGCCAAAGTCAGATGACTATTCGACTGCAAGAAAGAGCAGATCTTATTGCTTGGGTGTCCTAGCCTTGAATGCCAATGAGCAGAGGCAGGAGCTGTTATTGTGTTGAAAGAGAAAGCAGAAGTAATAGGTAACTTTATTGGGTAGAGATTGCCTTCAACATTGCCTTTAAGGAGCAGGTTCTTTGAGTTTAAGTCCTTAATTTCATAACCCCAAGGAAAGAATTCAATAGAAACATCATTATCTTTGGTAAATTTAGCAACAGATAGAAGGTTTATAGCTAAATTAGGAACACATAGGACATCATTCAATTTTGCTGTAAATGTAAGTAAAGGAATTTCAGAAATACCTTTGTGAGTAGAAGAAACCTTTCGGCCATCACCAACCATTATGGCTTGATTCTCTTGAAGTTCCTCAGAATTACAAAAAAGAGATGAATCGGCTGTCATATGAGAAGAAGCTCCAGTATCTTGAAGCCATTCTATAAAGGTTTGTTGATGAGGCTCAACCATAGAAGGATCAATGTGAAGACCAGCAAAACCAGAATTAAGTTGAGAAGGAGGAGAAGAAGAAGCATTAGAAGAAGAAGCATTAGAAGTGGAAGGACCACTGTTTCTTGACGGTTTATAACGAAAGAAACATCTGTTAGCAGTATGCCCTATTCTCATACATATTTGACACTTTTCATTAGCATGAATGGAGGTAGAAGAAGCATTCTTGTATTGAGATTGTGGCTGAGTGGTTGTATTCTTATGGTAACTGTTCTTGTTTTGATAATGAGGTTTTTGAGTTTGAACATAAAGAGCAGAAGAATTGTTTGGATCAAGAAAAGAGATTGGCTTAGAATCAATCTTCTTCCTACTCAATCGAGCTTCATGATTGAGAAGAGAAGCTTTAATCTCAGAAAGAGACATATGATCAGTTCGATTTTCAAGAAAAACAACCAGATTATCATAATCAGATCCCAAGCCATTCATAATATGTCGAATAAGTTCTTCCTCACTGATAATGACATTGATAGTAGTAAGAGAATCAAAGATGAGTTTTACCTTGCTGAGATAAGAGGACATTGAATCTGATCCTTTTGTTATTATTTGAAGCTGGTTCATAAGTAAACCTTTTCTAGCATGAGAAGCTTGAAAATATAAGGTTTGAAGATTATTCCAGATTTCAGATGAAGTTTTAGAACCAAGAACTTCACGAGCAATTGATTCAGATAAAGTTGCTTTGATACAACTTTGAATGAAACGGTCAATCTTTCGCCATTTGAGATATTCTGGATTCGAGATAAGAACATTATTGACAGTAATTTGTTTTGCTGGTTCAGGAATTAGACCTTCAACATAATCAATGAGATCGGTTGTAATAAGAATTGTTTCGAATTGGTCTTTCCATATTAGGTAATTCGATTCATTGAGTTTGATTGAAACGAAATTGGTGATGTTTGATATTTGAAAGGTAGAAGAAATGTTGTTTTGAGAATTATTGAGGTTCAAGTCAGGTATATGAGCAGTAGAAGAAGAATCACTCGCCATTAGAGAAGTAATTCTGTGTTTAAAGTTACAGGTTTAATGGTGGTCGCGGAAGCTTTTAGAGAGAGAAAGTAGAAGAAGTCACTGATACCATGCAAGAGTTTAGAACTGAATGTGTTAACTATTATTGATCACAAGTATTGTTTATATAGATTACAAGTAGAGAGAAGAAAGAAAGAAAAACAGAATAATAACAAGTTTAACTAACTTAAACTAATTCCTAACTAACTTGACACTTCATAACTAACTTCTATAACAGAAATCTTATACTCTATTAGGGTTACTACGGATGCAGTGTGGGTTTATTGGACATGATTCTAGTCATTCATAGGTTATGGTAAGTCCTTGGTTGAATCAAATTGCTAAATTTTTTTACTGGAATCAGCATTGGTTGATGGAGATGGACTCATATTTTTCATTGACATTGTTGTTAATAGTTCTTGATTTTGATCCTAATCTTCAACATATACCTTTTCTAGCGGTATCTTCGACTATCTTTGACTCGCATCTAAATTTTATTGAAGAAAGATCACTTTTGATTCTGTTGCTAGATTTCTAGTGAGTTTCAGCATTAGCTTACTTCGGTTCTTATATTCACGAATCATTTTGTATAGTTTTACTTCTAAAATTTGGTTGACATAACTTTTATAATTTTTGGATTCCTAGTCCAAAAGTCTACACCTAAACACACATTTAGTCCACCCTAACATTAATATAGAATTTTAAGCCAAAATAATAATTATAATAGATATTTAGTACAAATTGACCCTTCTCTATAAAAAAAACAGATCTCTATCATTTCTATTTAATCATAATACCCATTATAACCTTTTATATAAGAAAAAACTCACTTTTGAAAACCAATCCCCAAAATTTTCTTTCTTTTTTTTTCTCAGATTTTTTCGATTGATTTCAAACTTACTATGTATTTCGCAATATACACGTTATTTAGTATCAATTACGTATATTTCTACAACGAAACAAATTTAGTATAGTTAAAGTATGTCGAGATGTTAAAGTTACAGTGTTTTTTCTATTTATTGATTCTTGTTTAGTTTCATAAATAACGTGTTATTTAGTGTTAAAGTTTCATACTTTATTTCATTATTTTTATATGTGTCATACATAACACATTATGTTCAACAATGTTTCTTCCAAAATGGAAAAGGACTAAAATCCTATTTTCTGAGAAGATTTGACCTTAATCTCTTTTTGAATTTTATTTTGGGCCTAGAACCATGGACCCTAACTTTTAATCAATTTTTTAAGGCACTCGATACTAAGATATATGTGTTGTTTCTTCTTTGGCAGGGGTTAAAATTAATGATGAAGAAATATGGATTTTAAAGAACAGAGATTTGTCATATACAAATAGTTTTTATAGTTATATTTTGTTTACGAACTTGTTGAATTTTATAGATTCATTATATGTTAATTATGTGTTCAAACTTTGTTTGGAAACTTATGTATGATAATAATAGCGGGTTATTGTTCATTATGTTGTCGTAGTTTATGGATCACCTACTGTAGCAAAAGGGACATTTTTTATAAAAAAAAATTTTTTAACTATTTCCGGCGGGATTTGTAGAGCCCATACCATCGGCAAAAGTCAAGTAAATTCACGGAAAAGGTATTCCCGAGAAATTAATTATCCATTGCCGACAGTTAGATATTTATAAATACCGTCGGCACAAGATTTGGCGACTTCCGTCACGACATTCGTTGCGAGAAGTTTTCCCGACGCCACTTTAGGCGACATTTACGGCTCCGTCGTGGGAACTTTTTCCCGACGATTTTTTAGGAATACCGACGGCTTTAAACCATCAGCAATACCCTTTATTTTAGTAGTGTCATATTTACTTTAGAGTATTACATGCATTAGAAACTACATTGGAAGTATTGTTACTTACGAAGGATATACTTGTACTAATTAATCCTCTATCCAATACCGCTTTGAAGAGTCTTATGGAGTAGTTCGTTCTTTAGGTATATTTTTTTTTTCTTTTTGTTAAATTTAAATTTAAAATCTAAAATAAATAATGTGTAATACATATGTTTTGTTTGATTATTTGCATGTAATTACTTCTCTAACTGTTCAAACTTTAAAGCAAGTCTTCTCTTAAATTAGATTTTAGATTCAGATTTAACAAAAAAACAAATATCACCTAAAGAAAGAACTACTCCATAAGCCTTCAAAGTGGTATTGAAAAGAGGATTAGTAATAGTATATCCTCCATCAACAACAAGATTAAGGCCACTAATATGTTGTTCCTCGGGTTATGGGTCGAGTTTATTTTATCTATGCCCCGTCTTGATTAATACAGAGTCTGAGTTGAAGTAGGGAACTTCCTTTCTCTATGTTATAGAGGGATAGACAATAATCAGATTCTGCTAATCAGTAATCCTTCATACGGTTTATCCGAGATAGACAAAAATAAGAAGAAGAACTTATGGAGTCGAGGAGAGAATACATTTTCTTTCCTTAAGAAATTTTACACCCCCGTAACAGTACCAACAGTTAAGGTGTATGCCTTCGGGATACAACGACTATCCTTTCAAAATTTAAGATGCTATTTCTATATTCTGAATGCGGACGAACATTCGTAAATAATATGAGTTTTTGGACTGATGCAAATATATCTTCTAGACACTTGAATATTGTAGCTTCACTTTGATAGCTTCACTTTGGCGGACTGATGCAAATCGATCAACCGCCTGCTAACCCATCGCTAACCAATCGACCAATAGACCCAAGACGGTCTACATAGAGTTTACACCTCTATTTGATAAAATATGGAGTAAGATTTTTTCAGAGATGATGTAGTTGTATTTATGTGAAGAATTTAAAAGTCCCCGTGGGTTATGGAGATTTGCTAAAGCCTAGCACGAGGAGAAGGGACGGCGTTTTAATAGAGCCAAGTCTTGGATATGGAAGACCCAATAAAACACTACTTACACAAGTTTATAACCCAACTCTCTTATTTATACCACACTATCTGCAAAAAATGATAGGAAACACAAGTGGAATGTGCCTTAATATATTACTACCGGGTCCACGATAAATCAGCACAATTGTGGGGACTTTTTTCATTCACAATATCAAAGGATGGTAATTGAAATAAGATATATGATTCAAGCGAGAGACCTTCTGTTACAGTTTTCTAATATAATCAACGGTTGTGAGTTGAGCTTATGTCATTTCTTCAAGACTTCAACCATTTTGTACCGTCACGGTTATCGCTCATTTTGAACATTCTGATTGAAATAAAATTCCAAATATTTACCGAACTGTTTAGTTAGTCTAATTGATTGAGTCACAGATTTATGTGACACGCAAATATGTCTTGTCCTACCACCATGATACCAAACAAAAGTGCGACTGTTGGGTCTGTCAAATTCTTACAAGATCACAAGACTAACGTTCGTTTGTGATTTTTGTGCGATATTTCATTGGGATGTAAAACAAGCTAAAATCTAATGAACATCATTTCAGTCAGAAAGTCAGGTGGTTAAACTCTCTAAATAACCTCATCTATATGGAAATATATAATTCTAATCATCTCCCAAATTATTTTCAATTAATCCAATTTTAATTGTTCATGGGGAAAGACATGTTTTATTTTTTTTTCTCCCTGGTGCCCCACCACAACTTCAATTGTTTTTTATTTTTAATAACACTTCAATTGTTCAATATTCAACAAAGTTCATCCCATAGTTCAACAACAAAAAAAAAAAAACAAAGTTTATCGTACAATACAGCGGAGATAAATTATTTTTCTATTGGCCGAATCTTATATTGGGGCAGAAAAAGTAGCAGGTGGGTTTTTTATTTTATTTAAATAACATAAACAATATCTGGGAATCGTTAACCACGTGGATACATCGCTAACATTAACATATAATAAATCGATTAACAAGTTGACTTGCTCTTATCCCGAAACAAACGATCCTACTCCGTCTCTGACATCTCATGCATATTCCAGATGCATATATATGAAGCCATCTAAACCCTATAAAATCATTTTCGTGTTTCATTCGGGATATGGTATGTCCGAATTGGCTTATTCACGCCTACTACTTTTTATTCGTCTCACTCATTTATGATGTATATATCTAGCTATATACAATATGTGTTATTTCACATTAAGTTATTAAAATCTGTCAATTGGTTCTTCATTTTGTTTCGTTACATTCAAGATGAGTTCTTCTTCTGAATCTCCCATTGCCAAGAGATTAGAAGGTAAAGTAGCAATTATAACTGGTGGAGCAAGCGGGATCGGTGAGAGTACAGCAAGATTATTCGTTCGTCATGGAGCCAAAGTTGTCATTGCAGATATCCAAGACAACCTTGGAGAAACCCTATGTAAAGAAATAGATCCGACTGGCGAAATCATCTCTTACGTTCACTGTGACGTAACTAAGGAAACAGATGTTGAAACCCTAGTTGACACGACGGTTGGTAAGTACGGAAAGCTAGATATAATGTACAACAATGCTGGAATATTGAACAATTCAGGTGTATCACTACTAGATACCAAATATGAAGATTTCAAGAGAGTAATGGATGTTAACCTAGTTGGAGGATTTTTTGGTGCTAAATATGCAGCTAAGGTTATGGTTCCTGCTAAAAAGGGAACCATACTTTTCACAGCTAGTATTGCATCAGTACAAGGAGGGTTATCCCCGAGTTCCTATACGACATCGAAGCACGCACTGGTCGGGTTGGCGAAGAATTTGTGTGTTGAATTAGGGCAGTATGGGATTAGGGTTAATTGTGTTTCTCCTTATGGGTTGGCAACACCATTACTGACAAAGGCAGCAGGAGGTTTGGGAGTTAAAACACTAGAGAAGCCACTTAGTGAAGCTGCTGTTTTAAAAGGGAAGATTTTAAGGGCTCAGGATGTGGCAGAGGCAGCATTATATTTGGTTAGTGATGAGGCTAAGTATATTAGTGGTCTTAATCTTATTGTTGATGGAGGATATTCTACTACTAATCCTTCTTTTGCTACTGCTGTAATTGCTAGTCAGCAGTAGTTGTAGTATTTTTTTTTTTGTTGAACTAGCAGTAGTTGTGATCTCTCCCTTTCTCTCTCTCTCTCCTCTTGAATTTGTTAATTGGGTTTGTGATCATTTTTATGTTATTTTGTGTACCTTTTCAACTTTTTCCACTCAATAATTTCTTGAGTTAATTGGTGTTGTTAGTTTGTCAAAAATGATTGCCAGCCAGACAGAAAATATGTCATGAACACCTAGGATCTTTGGCCATCTCAAAATGAGATGTTGACCTGAGGAGGCAGCCAATTTTGATCCAATTTCGGCCGTTACATTTTATTTTGTTCTTGTTTATTTGTTTCTCTTAAATATATAGGCATTTCTCTAAAGTACGAAAAATGCACAGGTAATCCCATTTTGTGTTTTTCTATGCATAAATATCCTCTAAAGCTTATTTTTATTTAAATCTGAAGTAAAATAAATTCTGATTACCTCTCTCTTAAAAATAAAAATTTAAATAAAAAAAATTCACAAAAAAAATCAATTTATGTGAGAAAACGTTGGGTAAGAAAATCAACCTTTTCTGATGGGAAAGAAAAGGACTTTCTTTCCCATATGAAATTCAATTTTTAGTGTTTGGTTGGTAGCGGGAAAATTTGGAGTGCCTTTAAAAAAATCTTTGAAATTCTTTTATTTTTTTCTGGAAATTAACTTCATTGATGAGGCGGATGAGACAGCAAGTGAATTACATTCTTCAAGAAGTTAAAAAACAAAGATTACATTCAACCAGAGGTGCCGAATAATCAATCATACATAAACAACTCGGCTTTCGAGTGGGCCACCTCGTCAGCTTCTTTTTGGCAGTGCTTAAATTCGTTGTTCGGTTGGCCTTCAAGGTATTCTCTAGCTCTAAGAACGCTGCTTCTGACTCTCCAAGGGGGATCATCTTGACCGTCGATTAACAATCGAGCGACGAGTTGGTTGTCTCCTTTATATATAAGATGGTGGAAATTAATCACTATGAACACAAGGATACCATGAACATTGAAGCAGGTCCAAGGGGTGGCAAATGGGCGGCATCAACCACAATTGGCTCATTAAATACATACGCCTTCAACAGTTCAGTAGATGTTGTTTAAACATAACCAAAATCCTGGAACAAGCAAGACATCAGAAGGCACACATATCACAAGCAATAATCTCAAAGAAACACTCTAATCAAACTATCAACAAGTCTAAACAAATAAAGTGCTTCTCAGATAATAGTTATACTGTGTATGACATCACAAAATACTTGCACATCAAAATTTCCATTTCATATCAAAGTGAACCAGTGATGATATTAACACAATGCTAACATAATTCATGAGGCCATCAGGGAATCAATAAAGAAGCTAAGAACTCCATGAACCCATTCTATATAGGATCATGGAAGAAACGAGATTTCAGTATAGGATCATTCTAAAATATTGGTCCAAAACTTGGTTGAGTAATTCTAACAAACACTTAATAAGCACCAAAAGCAAAAATCTCTTCCAAATTAATGGAGATAGACAGATGGGTATTAGGTATGGCCGTATGGGTTAGATGAACTGCTTACTAGTTGATATTGTAAATCTAAGATAGAAACAGTCTGAGATTTTTTGTAATATCTCTTATAAATTCAGCTAGCTGATCAAAATCCAAGAAAATACCTAACAAGCTCATCAAAACTAATCCAAATGGGTATATTTCTTACCCCATTTTCATCCGTAACAAAAATTCCAGAAGAATAAAGATTTAGAGATAGAAAAATGGGATTTTTACTTTCTCGATGTTGTCTTCTCTTGATTGAAGAAGATAAACTGATGAATAAGTGAAATTGGAAGATTTAGGGTTTTGTTGATGGATTGTGGGAGAGGAATTGATTAATGAAGGAAATGAAAGTCTGAAGATTTATGGCGATTAAGACGAGAGATGGAGGAATATAAGCAGAACAATGACGGAGCACAAGTTTTTTTTTCACGGGAGGAGAGAGAGCGCAACATGGAGTGAGTAAGAAAAGGCTTTTCTCATCTTTTTCTTGGTAAAATTTTTTAGGGTATTTTCCAACTCTTTTTTCCCATAAGAATTCCACTTTCCCACTATTTAGCCCAACCAAACGGCTGAAAATCGATTTTCTTACGAAAATCGATTTTCTTACTCCGTTTTCTCATGTATCAAACGGACCCTTAATTTTTTTGGAAAAGAGAGGTAACCTAAAATTTAGGTGGGTGCTTTGATGAAGTAAGAAGAGTTTCCGGAGGAAAAGTCTGAAAACCCAAAAAAACACCCACCAAACACACCCCTCAAGTCGCCTGCATCAAACCGCCAACCGAAAATGGTCGGCGACGTCTTTCTTTCCCCTCTCTTCTCCTTATTCTGTCTCTTTCATCTCTCTTACTTCTATCTCTCTCTCCTCTTTTCTTCTCTCTCTTTCTCTGTCTAAGTTCCGGCGAAGGGGTTCTCTCCTTCGCGAGAACCCTTCGTCTGGTTAGGGTTCCTTCGTCTGGTTTCCACCATTAAAACTATGATAAGAGGATAAGAGGAGAGAGGGAGAGAGGAGTGAGAGAGAAGAAAGAAGAGAGAAGAAATGATGTAGATTGTTGCGGAAGCGTTAAAGTAATGGAATCCACCATTAAAACTATGATAAACTAACTAAATAAACTGATAAAATAACGACCAAACGATATACTTGATTAATAATAAACTTGATAAACTTGATTGATGAATATTCAATTGATAATAAGAAAAGATGACCTAGACTATCTTATATAGAGTTTTAGACGAACATAGATAAACACGAAATAGGAAATATGATAATCACTAAACTCTAGTTTCCTTGATTGCTACTAATCCTAATCTTGAAAACTCCTAAACAAATAAAATACCTCAACTTAGAAATACCTAATTCTTAAACCTAGGTGACTTGACTGTGAGACCCGACTTTGCCATGGTCGAGAAGTCCATGTGGCTAAGGATGGTCTCCATCATACTCCCCGTCCGAGAACGAACTTGCCCCCAAGTGAGACTCAACAATGCGATCCTTAATTCCCACTTTGCACGAATTTTGCCAAAAATTCGAAGAAGACAGCGATGGACCAAAGCACCCCCTATAATCTGGATCCCCTGAAGCGGAGAATTTCGCAAAATCAATAGAACTGAATAAACGCCCAATAAATTGCGACATCGTCCGTCATCTTTTAGTTTGATGAAAGATTCAACAAATACTACCTCCTTCTTTCGTGGAAATAACAACAATGAATGGCGTCTTCCATTCCAATACGCATACGACCTTGTTTCTTTTAATAACCACCTTAAATAACTCAAAGGAATCAATTGTATTCATTATAAGTACTAATCTCTCACAGTCGAACTTAAAAAATTTATGCCCCCACATTTTTCCACTAAAGTAATTGAACATACCATTCATGTTATTTACATCCAAATCAAGATCTTTGTAGTTGAAGTAAGCAGTTCTTGAAAATTTTGAAACATAAGAAGCCAATAAATCATGATACTCGCGAATCCAACTTATTTGTTTGTCCAAATCACTTACTTGTAGCCAGTTCGCGTCGTACAAGATATTATATATGTTACCTGCTTTTCTTGTCAAAATATTTACAACTAGATCATTAGAAATAAGACTGAATGAATTTGACAGTTTTGGGTTATCTCCGGGTTTCCAAACATATGAAGCTATCAAATAATTTGTTGATGTTGAAGTTCTGAATACTCCAAATCAAAATTGAAGTAATTGATATTCGGCTTATGGACTAACTCAAAAGAATCATCAGATGCAACCTTAATGGAGGTATATTTTTTGGCGAGGAGAAAACCATGTGGTGCGGTTATAGCACCAGTTCGACCAACTAGTGAAGAATGAGCCCCATTAAAAGATAATAGAAGAACATACGAGTCACCTGGTTCCTAAATAAAAGTGTGATAATTCTCAGAAATTTGAGACCCAG
Organism: Eschscholzia californica subsp. californica; assembly: GCA_002897215.1. Lineage (NCBI taxonomy): Eukaryota > Viridiplantae > Streptophyta > Magnoliopsida > Ranunculales > Papaveraceae > Eschscholzia > Eschscholzia californica. Next base: position 1,112,697 of record BEHA01050439.1, on the reverse strand, counting down.
AAATTGCCTTGGAAATACTTTGCAATTCCTTATTCGTATCATCAAATTCATCAACATTCAGACTTGGACCACCACCTGGATCCCACTCAAAAGTTTTTACAGTACCCATAATCTGTTGGGTTCTCATAGGGTATCTCATACACCTAATTGTCTAGTGTTTTTAGCGGAATCTCAAACATCTCTATGTTTAACACTAGTTTCCAGGATCTGTACATGAACATATCAATGAATTAGATTGGAAAGAAGATTACCTCTTAATCGCTTTCCCACGAACTAAATCCCGACCAGTATTCGGAATATAGGAGCTCCAATTGTAGCTCCTCTACTTGAGACACCGAGTATATGACTTGAACTCCCTCCTTTCAGTCAGCTAGGACCTTCTTGAAGGTTGAGATGAAGAACTCCTTCTTTTTGACTAGATACTTGAGAAAACTCCTTTTCTCTCTCTCTCTGAGATGTATATTCTGAAACTCTTTCAGTTAACACTCAGACCCTTGAGAATCAATCTCTCTCTTTAGGTTGTCTAATTAGGTATATATAGAAATCCCTAGAAAAGGTATTAGACCCAAACTAGGATTTCTAAAACCTAATTATAAGGTAACTTCCAAAATTACCCTCTTTAGGGTTCCCTTGAGTGGCCGGCCAACATAGCCCTTTATGGGCTTCCTTGGCCGGCCCACTTAGTGCCTCCCTTTCGGGTCCGGACATGTTTATCTCTTTTCGGACTTCTCCGAACTTATGTGGACTTATCAATAATGGATCCAATCCACTTATTTGCCATCCTCTTTCTAGTCAATTCTCTCCGTTCAAATCATTACTCTTATGTGTAACCCTTGTAGGATCCGGTCTATGTTAGCCGCGGATTACCGAAGTTATCTGACGATCGTAGTTGGCTTCTAGCTAAGCATTACGACCCCTAATTGGACAGGACTAATGATCTTCCGAGTAAGGTCATTGAGATCCTATTCGCCAAATTGTATGCATTGCAACCTTGGTCGAAGGACACTCCTTCGGAAGGATACCATTCCTTCTGACTGAGGCAATATATCCTTCAGTCTCCCACTTGTACTTAGAACAAGTGCAATGCTCGATTCTCATATTTTTCGTATCTCATCTAATATGTCATATACATCAGACTCTCTTGATCCCGAGAAAACCTTCCAATCCAAACGATTAACTCTTAATCAGTTTGAGCACGGCCATGCATTTTTCAGTTGTTTCACATCAAGTGGCTCGGAGATACTTTGTCCTGATTTTACTCAGGAAAACATATTCCATTCTTGTACTCCCATTCAATTTCATGTCTATCCTGTCTCCCCTAGTAATCCGCCTTTATAACCACTTTTTACGGCTGGCGTTTAACGGTACTAAAGTTCGACATTCCTTCCATAAACTGAGTGAGTACTCATGTTTTGAGGAATCTCTCAAATTTGCTTAAATGAGAGTTATGACAACTCACAACTTCAACTCTTGAAGTACTCTCATTTGGCGGGTTTCCAGTGTATCAACTATACACCCATGAAGTTGACCTTGAATACTCCTATTCCCATAGCCCAAGAAACAGCGCTATCTTGTCAATCACTCATGTTAGTCTTCTTAATCCATTATTGTCCATTTAATGACCTGGACTAGGGATAGTATGATGGTGTGCTTCCATGTTCACTTAGTAGGGTTTCTTTCATTAGATCACGTATCTAATAAACCTACTTGGAACACTCCATCATTTTAGACTATCGTCTAAATTCTAAACCATAATTTAGATGACGAAATAAACCAAGTTTATTTCGGATAACAAGAGTCTGTAAAACTTGAGCACCTGCGTGAACCCCTTTACGTTCTCAATTCTACAAGTCTTCTTTGGATATTACTACCTTGATCCTAATCCCTTAGATTCGAGCATCTCCATGATCGTTCTAAGGTGACAGTTTAGTTTCATTTTCACTTCGCTTTGTTGTTATCTTGCTTTCGAACCCCTTCGTAAGCTTTTATGATAATATCAGTTTCTCCCACTGAAATTAGTACTTCCCAAGTTCTAATTTTATCTTCTTATCTAGTAGAGTTAGTAACGACTCCCAGCATGAAAAACTCTTTTCCATCTGTTTGCCCTTCCTAAAAGATTCCTATCTTTATTTTCGGAAGATTACTTTTATGACTTTCTTCAATCTTCTGACTTGTATGGGTGACGACATCTTTTGTACTCCAAGTATTTTTCAGATGTTCGGGTAAACAACAATCATCTCATGATCGTTCTTACGTTTTCAAACATAAGTGTCTCTCTCGTGTTTGTTTTCGCTTATCAGAATTTCCAAGTTCTGAATTTGCTCGACAGTTTATCACGGGAGATGGGTAGAATCTCTCTCTAAGAGATCTTCTTATTCAGATCTCTTCAAAACTCCTTTTGAACGAGTCTTTATCATCTTTTGGTCTATCGCCATAGACTTTGATGCCCATATTTAATTTACCCTCGTCTTTTGTCCTTTCGAGTATGTCTCCTACATAAAGGACGGGAAACTAGCTTGTTTCACTCCCACTTACCTTCTTGTCGAACAAGACTTAACCATTCTTACTCTTATCTCTTTGGATTTCTGGTCCAATTTCAGAGTGGTTCTGCTATAGTCTGTTTGAATCTTCCATTGGGGTTTTTTTTTGTTTGAGCAAATTTGACAACCTTTCTTAACTCCTTAAGAAGTTTCTAGGCGATTTGTCCCTTATTCCCAAGGCGACATCCCTATTAAGGTGAGTAACTCCTTACTCCCTTTGGTTGCTCTTATCGAATTCTATTCGATTTATTTTCCTCCCACTTGTCTTAATTGAAGGACCCTTCCTATCATTTAAGACACCATCGAGAGCAACAATCTCATTGTGTTTCGATGATTTGTGAGAAAACCCCGTTCTTCCCTTCGAAGAACTTATGTCTATCACGCTGTAGACATTAGAATAAATGACTAGTTTTTAGAATTCCTTCTAAAAAATCCATATCCGTATGGACTCAATTATTCACTATAGATTATTCTAGGTTTTAGTGGGTTGGCAGATTCGTATTAGACTTTTGTGTTTCTGGAAGATTGATGACTTTTGAACTTATGATCTCATCATATTCTTTAGTCACTTCAACCCATCTCTTGATTTAGGATTTGTTTCCAAAACTTTTCCAAAATCTCGTTCTTAGTCCATTCTAGTCACATTAATCGTAGATTTGTATGTCTAACATAAGTTTCTACGATTAACTGACCTCTGTTTTGTCATAAGAGATCTTGTCAAATTTATTTGTCCAAACATGATTAACTATTGTTGAGAGATACGTGACCAAACAACTTTAGTTTCATTCATGTTCTTTCAAGTTTATTTGACTATATTAGAATGACTAAGTCGGATCGCTCGGTATAATTCCTTAAAAGTTAAATAGGCTCTTTTAAGAACATCATAAAATACCAAATATTTTATTCACTCCCATAATCTCATTACAGAGTCAATGTTCTGAAAAGAAAAAGAATACTAAAACTGACTTAAAGTACTGCCTATTGAGTCTATGACCCTTCTTGAGCTTTTCCAGCAACTCTTGCCTTCTTAGTTTTTGACAGGTTCATTTCCTCTTCAATAAATACTCAGCGCCCACTTGCTCCTGTCATTCATAATGATAAGAGACTTTTAGGTATCACATACCTTGAGGAAATAGTATTTAGTTGAATAACTTTTAATAATTTTTACCTTGTCCGGAACTCCCAGTTCCGTTCCTTTTGTCTTCCAGGAATTTTGGGCAGTTTCTTTTCCAATGGCTTGTGCCATCGCAATAGAAACACTTGGAATCAGAATGGGTGCCTTTGTTCATGGCAACTTGTTTGCCTTTCCCTTTACCCATTTTCTTCTTTTTGAATTTCTGCTTCCCGTCCTTCTTAAATCCCCTTTCTTTATGAACCATCAGAACTTCTTTCTTGGGTTCAACTATTGCGATGTTCTCTTCGGCTGTCTGGAGCATAGCGTGTAGTTCTTCTAGAGATTTATCCCATCCGTTCATATTATAGTGCATTCTGAATTGGCTAAATCTATTATGAAGTGAATGTAGAATAATATCAGTGACGAAATCTCGGCCATTGTCGACTCCCAGTCAATTTAGTTTTTCAAAAAGACTAATCATTTTGAAAACATGTGGCCCTGCAGGCTTTCCCTTTTCAAGACGCATATCCAATATCGTCCTTGAAGTCTCGTACCTCTCCATTCTGGACTTCTTTTGGAACAAATTCGTAAGTTGTCGAATCATGGTATAGGCATCCATTTCTATGAACTTATCTTGAAGATTAGGTTCCATGGTTGCCAACATGAGGCATGTTATGGGTTCGGACCTTTTCCGAATATTTCTTTCTTGCTCCCTTTCTTGTTCAGTCGAATCTTCATTGAGAACTGGAATAGGTGTGTCTAACACGTTTGCCTTATGTTCGGATCTTAGGACAAGTCCCAGATTCCGTTCCCATACCATAAAGTTGTCACCATTCAACTTTTCTTTCTCCAGAAGCCAATGTATGCTGCTGGAGTCTTTTGTCGTCATAATTAAACTACATGTAAGAAATGCGAAAATGATTAAACTTGTTATCCTGGCAATTTTCTTAATTTGCCTATATTATTCTATATTTGTTGTCCCCTAAGAATAGTATAATTCCAAGATCCCATTCCTTCGAAATTAACCGTACTTTGGCACTGCCCTTAATTCGTCGTCCTGGGTGAGTAACACCTTACTGATCATACTCCTATGATTCTTGGTTAACGAATTTAACATTTAAACGTTAAATCGTCCTTTAGCCCCGAAATCCAAAACCCTTTTGCTGACTCGTTGAGAATAACCATTTAGACATGTAGACCTCTTCATAGATCTACCCGTATTGTCCCGAGGTAAAAGATGGCACCCTGCTTTGGCATGCCCCATCATCGATGAACAAGGGCTCAACAACTGTCTTAATCTGGGTAGGCTTTACTCAAAAATTCTTTTTGGGACTTATTACGTAATTTATCAAGTTGCGTTACTGTGAACTCTAGCATAACCATTTATGATTTATTACATAAAAGTTTATGTGGTTTGCGTAATGATTTGTTAATTCTTAGTATTACCCCTTAATAGATCTCATCTTTTAAGTTTATTTCTTGTTCGCCTATGGTTTGTTTGGATCCGTATCCAAGAACCTCTATTGACTACTCCCACTTGAACCATGATCTCATTGTTCGGTTCGTCAATAGATTCTAAGACCCTATACTCTAAGTATTATTCGGGCACAACCACTTGTGCTTAGAACAAGAAACGATAATCTTATCTAAAGGTATACTATTCTACGCAATCACATACATCCATACATACAATAATATGACATTCATAATAAACAAAGTATGTATCCTAGATTCGTTTATAGGTTTGCTATGTCTCGTATAGCTAATTGTGGGAATATGTGACATCTCTATGTCTAATGGGCTCTAAAGTTTGTATTCATAATACTCAAACTAGAAAAACATTATGTTTCTTCCTTAATTGTTTCCTAAATCAATATAAGGAAAAACTCCGTTCGGGCTCTTCTCTAACCCGGGTCAATGTCGGAAAAATTATGATTAGAACTGGGAGAAAAAAGTCTGAAAAACTCCCACTAAGGTCAAGGCCCAAAAAACCCTTGAGTCATACTCAAAAAGACCTAAGTCAACCCTGGTCAAAGTCCTTTGACTGATCTCGGGTCAACCCTTGATTTAGCCTAGTCAAGGTCCGGACCATGCGATAGCACGTTTCTGTCGTGCTAAGTCTCTCGGGCAGACGCGTCCTAGCCTAGCTAGACGCTTCTGTCCTAGGACAGACCATAGGCATCTCGGGTGAGATGTCTAGGATGCGTCCTGGACGCGGCCTGGACGCGGCCTAGACGCGGCCAGACCATCTGGTCAACTATCGCTCCTCTCGGATGCTCAGTCCTAGAGGTGTTGGAACATCCAGACGCGTCCCATACGTGTCTCGTGCTGGGACATCACATAGGCCATCTCGGATGTTCGGTCCGAGATGCACTCGTGCATCAAAGTCGCGTCCCAGACGCTTCTGTGCACAGACGACATGGCTATCCTGCTTGGGATGCCTTCTGGACGCGTCCAGATGCGTCCTAGACGCTTCTGGATGCTCCGGTCGCATTCCAGACGCGTCTGGAAGCTTCCAGTCGCATCCTACATGCGTCCGGTCGCTCCAGACGCATTCTGGATGCGTCCGGACCGCTGTCCAGTGTCCCGGTCCTAGACCGAAGCTTAATAGGATACCCTCAAGCGCGTCCCAGACGCGTCAGGGATGTCCGAGACGCATCTGTCTCGGACTCCTATTCCGTCTCGGACTGGGATATCCCAGACGCGTCTTCCACGCGCTGGGATGTCCGAGACCCAAGAGTCTCGGACTCCTAGTCCGTGTTGGACTGGGATATCCCAGACGCGTCCTAGACGCTCTGGGATGTCCGAGACCCGAGAGTCTCGGACTCCTAGTCCAGCTCGGACTAGGATTCCCGGTCCTTCACGGACTGGGATTTCCTGTCCGTGTCCCACCCGGTCTCGGACTAGCTGTCCGAGACGTGCTGGTCCACCGGCCAGCTAGGTTTCCAAAATTTTTTGGAAACTCTAGTGTTCCAACTGATTTCTTTTCTGTTTTTCTTTGTTCCAGCTGCTGTTAGGTACTGTTTTTGACAAATTCATCAACCAATCTTCATGGTTTTGATGATTTTTATCAAAAATCTTAAAACCTAAAGCTTGTTTATGAAAACCCTTTTCATGAAGCTATGTTTGTAGTGTTTTAGGTCATTGAATCACATTCAAAACCCTAATTTGATCTAATCAAAATATGCTTGAATCTTCATTCAAACACCATAAACTATCTAGTTGTTCAAGTTTGAATCTAATTCGTCTAGTCAAAGATAGTTCATGCAAACGGCTCGTGATGCCACTGTTGGGTTCTCATAGGGTATCTCATACACCTAATTGTCTAGTGTTGTTAGCAGAATCTCAAACATCTCTATGTTTAACACTAGTTTCCAGGATCTATACATGAACATATCAATGAACTAGATTAGAAAGAAGATTACCTCTTAATCACTTTCCCACGAACTAAATCCCGACCAGTATTCGGAAGATAAGAGCTTCAATTGTAGCTCCTCTACTTGAGACACCGAGTATATGACTTGACCGCCCTCCTTTCAGTCAGCTAGGACCTTCTTGAAGGTTGAGATGAAGAACTCCTTCTTCTTGACTAGATACTTGAGAAAACTCCTTTTTTCCCTCTCTCTCTTTGAGATGTATATTCTGAAACTCTTTCAGTTAACACTCAGACCCTTGAGAATTCAATCTCTCTCTTTAGGTTGTCTAATTAGGTATATATAGAAATCCCTAGAAAAGGTATTAGACCCAAACTAGGATTCCTAAAACCTAATTATAAGGTAACTTCCAAAATTACCCTCTTTAGGGTTCCCTTGAGTGGCCGGCCAACATAGCCCTTTATGGGCTTCCTTGGCCGGCCTACTTAGGGCCTAACCGGTCATGTAATGGCCGGCCCCTTGCCTAGGTCGGCCATCAAGCCCACCTAAAGCCTTTTCGGGCCTCCCTTTCGGGCCCGGACATGTTTATCTCTTTTCGGACTTCTCCGAACTTATGTGGACTTACCAATAATGGATCCAATCCACTTATTTGCCATCCTCTTTCTAGTCAATTCTCTCCGTTCAAATCATTACTCATATGTGTAACCCTTGTAGGATCGGGTCTATGTTAGCCGCGGATTACCGAAGTTATCCGACGATCGTAGTTGGCTTCTAGCTAAGCATTACGACCCCTAATTGGACCGGACTAATGATCTTCCGAGTAAGGTCATTAAGATCCTATTCGCCAAATTGTACGCATTGCAACCTTGGTCGAAGGACACTCCTTCGGAAGGATACCATTCCTTCTGACTGAGGCTATATATCCTTCATAATCATATTATTGAACCCTAATTTCTCAACCTCTAAACAAATTCTTTCTTTCAAATCATGATCTCTAACATTACGAACCTCAAAAGGAATTTGAACTTCAACTAATGGTTGAGCAAGATCAATAGCTTTTGTATTTGTAAAAAAATCAAAATCATCTTTAATTTTTTCTTGAGATTCTTCATCTGTATCAATAAATATCATTAGATTTCCGATCCTGTTTAGGGTTTAGGTTACTTTCTTCTTCATCCGTCGTTGGACCAATTTTGCTCTTTTCAACAACTTCTCTTTTGACAGTATCGATTACGGGGGTCGATAGAATTTTAGATAATAGTCTTCTCGGTTCAATTTTTGCTTCGAAATAAGATAAAACTTCTTTTTATTTAAATCCAAACTAAAATAAATTTTGATTACCTCTCTCTCTCTTAAAAATAGAAATATAAACAAAAAATCAATTTATGTTTAATTTTGTTTTAGAGGAGAGAAGTAACCTAGAATTTATGTGGGTGCTATGGGGAAGAAAGAAAAGTTTCCAGGGAAAAAGTATGAAAACTAAAAAAACACCCACCAAACACCCCTCAAGTCCCCTGCATAAAACCGCCGCCGAAAATGGTCGGCGATGTCTTCCTCTCCCCTCTCTCTTCTCTTCTCTTCTCCTCTATTTGGCTCTCTCTTCTCTCTCACTTCTTTCTCTTTCTCCTCTTTTCTTCTCTCTCTTTCTCTTTCTAAATTTTGGCGAAGGGGTTCTCTCCTTTGCCAGAACTTAGACAAAGAATGAGAGAGGATAAGAGGAGAGAAGGAAAGAGGAGAGAGAGAATAAAGAGGAGAGAGAAGAGCTTTGGTGTTGGTGATCACAGACATTAATGGTGGAGGTCTTCGGAGTTCTAGTGGAGGTAAGAGTGCAAGAAGAAAGAATAAAAAATTGAAAAATAATGAAGGGTGACGTTTGGAGGAAACAAAAAAGTTTTGTCTCCACACAAAACTTATTGCCTCAAAGACTTTTGTTATTTCCCCAGAACACTGACCAATTTTTATTTTTGTTTGGATTTGAATGAGAAGGAATCCTTGTGCAAAGATAGAGGCGTAACATAAGTTTAAAAATTAACTTTCCATCTGTGTCAGCTTGAAAGCCTTCAACTTTTTTAGATTCGGTTGCTTGACACGATAGTCCTTTGTAGCTCTTCAGTGGAACTTTTATATGTTATTGGAACAATGTATATTATCAGAATGTTTAATGGATAAAAGAAAATGTTAGGCGAAAAAACCCCAAAATAATAAATTTTAACCCACGTCGGAAATTGTATTCATGTATTCAAAGACTGTCTGTACCCAAAGTTTACAGCTCTATTTGATACACTATAGAATAAGATTTTTCAGATGCCATGTCGTTGCATTCATGTGAAGAATTTAAAATTTTGTGGGCTGTATTAGTTAAATTAAGTCAAGCTTCACAGTATATAAGAGAAATTGAAGTTTTGAAGATTTGCGAAAGCCTAGCACGGGGAGAAGGGACCGCGTTTTAATAACCCAATTCTCTTATTTATACCACACTACTTGCAAAAAATTGAAGGAAACACAAGCTGAATGCGCCTTAATCTACTATTATATAAATCAGCACAATTGAGGGAACTTTTGTCATTCACAATATCAAAGGTGTAGTTTATAGAGGGAATAGGCGGGACGTCCAAAATTGGGCCGAAAAAGAGGGCCCAATCCATTCGTACGCAAAAATGTGTTCCCAGTCCAACGCGTCAGAGGGCGATGGAAAATTACGGAAGGATCCGTTTTCTTTATCGAATTTACGAAGAATGCCATCCAGAAAATTACGGAATTGCCACTCTGAAAAACACGGGATTCTCCACTCCGAATTTTACTTTCTCTCTCTACTGTTTTACTTTCTCTCTCTAATTCTCTTTCCAGATTTATTTCTCTTTATTTATTTAACCAAATCCTAATTTCTCTCCTAATTTAACCAATTTCTAACTAATTTAGATTTTCTCTCTCTCTCTCTAACTCCTATTATCTCTCCAATCTCAACAAATTCCTCTCTTTTCAAAATTTTCTCTTCAATCTAAACAATTATTTCCAGATTGGTTCAAAATTCTTTCTTTTTTTTCTAGATTTGTTTCTTATCTCAAATTTCGAATTTTTCAAGATTGGTTCAAATTTCGAATTTTTTTCTCTAACTTTCCAGATTTATTAATTTAACCAATTCCTAATTTCTCTCAAATTTTAACCAATTTCTAACTAATTTCAAATTTCTTTCTAACTAATTTCTCTCAATTTTTTTTCCAGATTGGTTCTTGTTTACAGAAATTGTTTAATTTACTGAGGATTTCTTGTGTACTAGACACTTTTGTGTTGGGAAATTTTCTGGTTTACCACAAACTGTTTAATTTACTGGGAATTTCTTGTGTACTAGACACTTTAGTGTTGGCAAATTTTCTGGTTTATCGGAAACTGTTTAATTTACTGGGGATTTCTTGTGTACTAGACGCTTTAGTGTTGGGAAATTTTCTGGTTTACCGGAAACTGTTTAATTTACTGAGGATTTCTTGTGCACTAGACACTTTTGTGTTGAGAAATTTTCTGGTTTACCAGAAACTGTTTAATTTACTGGGAATTTCTTGTGTACTAGACACTTTAGTGTTGAGAAATTTTCTTGTTTACCGGAAACTGTTTAATTTACTGGGGATTTCTTGTGTACTAGACGCTTTAGTGTTGGGAAATTTTCTGGTTTACCGGAAACTGTTTAATTTACTGGGGATTTCTTGTGTACTAGACACTTTAGTGTTGGGAAATTTTCTGGTTTACCGGAAACTGTTTAATTTACTGGGGATTTCTCTATAGATTTTTTCTATTTTCTTTCTCTCTAAATTTTATTCCTTTTTCATATTTTCTCTCCAGATTTTTCTCTTCCCATATTTCCTATTTTTATTCTTTTTATTTCTGTTTAACCATGTTTTCTCTCTCCAATCTTACTACTTTCCTTTTCTCAAAAAGATAGAGATGATGGCAAGAATATAATCGATTTCGAAATATTTATATATAGATAGAAAATTTACATATCTTCTTCTTCTGTTTCTCTAAAAAATTTAGAGAGAGAAAGAAAAAAAATATTCCAGATTTCAAAAATCTTTCCAAAATCTGGGCGGGGGGCGTAATTACTTTAGATGAAATCTTTCAAAAATCTAGGCGGGAGTTTTAATTTTCGCCAAAACTTAATCCCAAATTTTCAAAATTTGAACGAAATAAGAAAGAATCAGCGTTTTTGAGAAGGTTTTAGAGAGAGAAACAAAGAAAAAACAGAGTATTTATCGGGATTTAGATATATTTAGAGAGAAAGATGTTGTTTTGCGATAATCTAGAGAGAGAAAGAGTCAGTTAAGAGATTTTAGAGATATTCAGGTGAGATTTTGCGGGATTTAGAGAGATGGAATGAGTGTTTAACGTCAAAAACACGGAGGGGTAAAAGAGGAATAAAAAAATAAAAAAACAGAAAACTCTTAGCTGTCCCTGACATTTGGACCTAAAACGCATTTCGGTCCGAGTTTGGGCTGAACGCGTATTGATGTGGCAAAATTTGGACCATTCCCTCATTTTTTGTAGTTTAAATCTATCTTGCTACTTAAAATAAGATGTATACACTCAAACAAGAGACCTTCTGTTACAATTTTCTAATATAATCAACGGTTCTGAGTTGAGTTTATGTCGTTTCTTCAACTATTTTCTAATGTTTTTTCTATTGACCGTATTTTATATTCGGGCAGAAAATATAGTCGGTGGGTTTTCTATTTAAATAACATATATATATATATATATATATAATATTTGGGATTCGTTAACCCATGTGGATACATCGCTGACATATAATAAATTGTTTAACAAGTTGACTTGCTCTTATCTCAAAACAAACGATCCTACTCCCCTGGCGCATATTCGAGATGCATATATATGAAGCCATCTAAACCCTGTTTAATTATTTTTCGTATTTCATTCGGGATATGGTATGTCCAAATAGGGTTATTCACGCCTAACAACATAGAAGTGTACCTTACTTTTTTATTCTTCTCTCTCATTTATGACTGTATATATATATCTAACTATATACAATGTGTTATCTCACATTGAGTTATTAAAATCTGTCAATTGGTTCTTCTCTTTTTTTCATTACATTCAAGAATATGAGTTCTTCTTCTGAATCTCCCATTGCCAAGAGATTAGAAGGTAAAGTAGCAATTATAACTGGTGGAGCAAGCGGGATCGGTGAGAGCACAGCACGATTATTCGTTCGCCATGGAGCCAAAGTTGTCATTGCAGATATCCAAGATAACCTAGGAGAAACCCTATGTAAAGAAATAGATCAGACTGGCGAAATCATCTCTTACGTTCACTGTGACGTTACTAAGGAAACAGACGTTGAAGCCCTAGTTGACACGACTGTAAGGAAGTACGGAAAGCTAGATATAATGTACAACAATGCTGGAATGGTGAACGATTTTGGTGTGTCTTTACTAGATACTAAATATGAAGATTTCAAAAAAGTAATGGATGTTAACCTAGTTGGAGCATTTTTTGGTGCTAAACATGCAGCTAGGTATATGATTCCAGCTAAAAAGGGAACCATACTTTTCACTGCTAGTATTGCATCAGTACAAGGAGGATTAACCCCGAGTTCGTATACGACATCGAAGCACGCAGTAGTCGGGTTGGCGAAGAATTTGTGTGTTGAATTAGGGGAATATGGGATTAGGGTTAATTGTGTATCTCCATTTGGATTAGCAACACCATTACTGAGAAATGCAGCAGGAGGTGTTGAAGCAAGTAGGCTAGAGGAGGCACTAAGTGATAAAGGTGCTGTTTTGAAAGGGAAGATTTTAAGGGCTCAGGATGTGGCAGAGGCAGCATTATATTTGGTTAGTGATGAGGCTAAGTATATTAGTGGTCTTAATCTTGTTGTTGATGGAGGATATACTACTACTAATCCTTCTTTTGCTACTGCTGTAACTGCTAGTATGCTGTAGTAGTAGTTCTAGTCTCTCTCTTTCTCTCTCCTCTTGAATTTGTTAATTGGGTTTGTGATCATCTTTATGTTATTTTGTGTGCCTTTTGAACTTCAACTTTTCCCACTCAATAATTTCTTGTGTTAATTGCTGTTGTTAGTTTGTCAAAAATGATAGCCAGCCAGGCAGAAACTATGTCAACCAAAATAGGTCATGAACACCTAGGATCTTTGGCCATCCCAAAAATGAGATGTTGACCTGAAGACGCAGCCAATTGATCCAATTTCTGCCCTGACTTTTTAGTTTGTTCTTGTTTATTTGTTTCTCTTAAATATATGGGCATTTCTGTAAATGTCCTCTAAAACTTCATTTTATTTAGATCCAAATTAAAATACATTCTGATTGCCTCTCTTAAAATAAAAATTTAAACAAAAAAAATCAATTTATGTTTATTTTTTCTTGGAAGAGAGAGGTAACCTAGAATTTAGGTAGGTGCTTCGGGGATAAAAGAAAAGTTTCCGGAGAAAAAGTCTGAAAATCCAAAAACCACCCACCAAACACACCCCTCAAGTCGCTTGCATAAAACCGTCGGTCGAAAATGGCCGACGATGTCTTTCTTTCTCCTCTATCTTCGCTTCTCCTCTATCTGTCTCTTTCTTCCCTCTCACTTCTTCCTCTCTCTTCTCTTTTCTTCTCAATCTTTCTCTGTCTAAGTTCCGGCGAAGGGGTTCTCCCCTTCGTGAGAACCCTTCGTTTGGATCTGGTTCTTCCAGATCCAGATGAAGCCATCTCGTCTAATTTTCCAGACGAGTTTCTAACGACGAAGGGGAAATCCACTTCGCCAGAACTTGGTGAGAGAATGAAAGATGGGGAGAAGATAAGAGTAGAGAGAGAAGAAAGAAGAGAGAAGAAAATAGCCAACTGGAATTAGTGACGGTGATCACCAACATAAATGGTGGAGGTCGCCAAAATATGGGGGAGCTCGCTGGAGTTCTAGTGGAGGTGAGAGGGCAAGAAGAAAGAATAAAATATTAAAAAATAATTAAGGGTGACGTTTGGAGGAAACAAAAAAAATTTGTTTCCACCCAAAACTTATTGCCCCGAAAACTTTTCTTATTTCTCCAGAACACTAACAAGAATTTATTTTTGTTTGGATTTGAATGAGAAGTAATCCTTATGCAAAGACAAAGACGTATCATAAGTTTAAAAATTAACTTTCCATCTATGTCAGCTTGAAAGCCTTCAACTTTTTTAGATTCGGCTGGTTGAGCACGATAGTCCTTTCTAGCTCTTCAGGAACTTTTATAATAATCAGAATGTTTAGTGGAAAAAAAAATGTTAGGCGAGAAAACCCTAAAATAATCAATAAATTTTAACCCACGTCCGAAATTGTATTTTCCTTGCTTAAAAAAGAGTAATATCAATTAGCCACATAAAGCATGAAACTAGTGCACAAAAGAATCATTAATGTGTAGTTTTTTTTTTCTAGATCTCAATCTTAAATCTGAAATGTATTTTAATTGTTTTGAATGCTTTTATCTTAAGATCTTGAAACAATTTTTATATATCGTACTTTTTCAACTTTTAAAACAAGTTGGAATTTGAGAAAGACTTATTTTAACATCAAAATTGACTAGGAAAGTAATTAATGCAAGTAATCAAACAAAACATGTTTATTACACATTATTTATTTTCGATTTTAGATTCAGATTCAACAGAAAGAACAAAACATCACCTAAAGAAAGAACTACTCCATAAGAGCCTTCAAAGAGGTACTGAGAAGAGTATTAGTAATAGTATATCCTCCATCCACAAGAAGATTAAGGCCACTAATATACTGAGCCTCATCACTAACCAAATATAATGCTGCCTCTGCGACATCCTGAGCCCTTAAAACCTTCCCTTTTAAAACAGCAGCTTTATCACTTAATGACTCCTCTAGCCTACTTATTGCATCCACGCCTGGAACTAATTTTGTCACTATTGGTGTTGCTAATCCAAAAGGAGAAACACAATTAACCCTAATCCCATACTGCCCTAATTCAACACACAAATTCTTTGCCAACCCGACAACTGCATGCTTCAATGTCGCATAAGCATTCGGTGTTACGCCTCCCATTACTGAAGCAACACTAGCAGTGAAAAGTATTGTTCCTTCCCTAGCAGGAATCATAACCCTAGCTGCATGTTTAGCACCAAAAAATGGACCAACTAGGTTGACATCCATTACTCTCTTGAAATCTTCATATGCAACATCTATTATTGATTTATTGGGTTCGTCTGCTATTCCTGCATTGTTATACATTATGTCTAGCTTTCCGTACTTATTAATGGTGGTGTCAACTAGGGTTTGGATGTCTGTTTCTTTAGTAACGTCACAGTGCACGTAAGAGATGATTTTGCCAGTGGAATCTATTTCTTCACACAGGGTTTTACCAAGATTGTCTTGGATATCTGCAATAACTACTTTGGCTCCATGACGGATGAATAATCTGGCTGCACTCTGGCCTATCCCGCCTGCACCACCAGTTATAATTGCTACTTTACCTTCTAACCTACATGGTAAGATCAGAAATATGTTTATTGCCAAAAAAAATTAATCCCACATTTGTTTTGGAAAAAAAACAATATATTAATCGGTTGCTAAGAAAGCAACAACAAGACAGACAAAAAAGAATGAAAGCAAACACATAGGGGAAAGAAAAACAAAGAAAGATGGGAAGAAACAGATGAAATAATTAATCCGATTCATTTGATGCCTAATATCTTACCTCTTGGCTATAGGAGCTTCCATTGAAGAACCATGACTACACATCTCAGTGACCTTGTCTTACAAATGAAGGAAGAAGAAGAATGTGTGAATTATATCATGTACCGAAATGAAACCGGAATTAAAAATCTAAAGGCTTCGAATTGGCTCATGTGAATCTCTGAGATGCTAGGCACACCGTAAAACCGTTAGGTGAGGAATACAAAGTTTCAGTAATCCAAATACAACCCTCTTAAACAGTTGAAGGCGAACATTACGTTTTCTCATCTCATAAAGCACTAAGATCGTTAGGGTAAAAGACAAACATAAAAGGACTCAAAATTCAGAGCAAGATTGTAAATGTATTTTCTGAAAACAGTAAGGGTTCTTGTTTGTTTATGACCTACTTTGTGGAGTGTCACTTCCGTACAAACGACCAAACGTAACTAACTCACCATTTTGGCTTCCCAATTTTCCAAAGCACTTTTTTTTGGCCTCCCAAAATTTCCAACACACATTTTAGCCCCTCAGAAAATAAGATTAACTCCCCATTGAGGACCTCTATTGGTAGAAACCGTCAGAAAATAAAATATCTAGATGATGCGGCGAAGTCATAAAATCGACAGAGTCTAAAATAGTGAATCACCAGATAGATGCGAACTAGAAATTGCTCAATCAATCGCTAGTAGTACCCGTTACAAAATTTACCATTGCAACATTCATGGAAAGGAGTGAGGCACATACATTATATACTATTAGCACATTTGCAAGCAACTATTGCACAAGACCTAATTAATTGTCGCTTTTCAATGAATATATAATATTCTACATGTAGTGGTACAACGTCAAGATATAGTAGTAATATCCTTAGATATCATTATGGAAGAAGTTGATCGTTAAAATGATAATTGATATGATAGAAGTGCAGGCTATCAATTCTTTTTACAAATTGGAATCCTTAAAAGAGTTTTATGGGTTCATATGGTTGCTTGTCCCTATTTTTACTCTTATAATGGGGATCACAATACGGATACTAGTAATTGTGTGGTTCGAAAGAAAAATATCCGCAGGTATACAACAACGTATTAGATCTGGATACACGGGCCCTTTGGGAATTCTTCAAGCTCTAGCGGATGGGACCAAACTACTTTTCAAAGAGGATCTTCTCCCCTCTGGAGGAGATATTCGTTATTCAGTCTAGGGCCCTCTATAGCAGTCATATCAATTTTACTAAGTTATTCAGTAACTCCTTTTGGATATCTGCTTGCTCTAGCCGATCTGGAGGATATAATCCTTCGGTCTGAAGGAGATGTCATTTCGAAGGAGTGTCCTTCGACCAAGATGGCAATGCGTACAATTTGTCAGTTAGTTTAACGATGAGTTTATCCAGAAGATCATCTAGGTCGGTCCAACTAGGGATCGTAATGCTTAGCTAGAAGCCGCTTACGATCGTCGGATCACTTCGGCAAAACGCGGCTAACATAGACCAGATCCTACAACGGGTTACACCAAAGAGTGGTAGCTTGATCGAAGAGAGTTGACTCGTGAGAACTTGCCTATAGATGTATGATCCAGTCTGATAGTGCCGAAAGATAGAAAGAATCGGGCTTGAAAGAGAAGCCCGAAAAGTGGTAAAACCCACTTATAGGGTGCCCTAATCAAGCTCAAAGGGGCATTGATCAGGACTGGCCATATAAGTTGGGTGGGCCGGCCAGGGTAAGCCCATAATGGGCTTAAGTGGCCGGCCACACCATATTAGGGTAAAACGCTAATTCGGGTCAGAAAGAGTTCTGACAGTTTACCTTTTCTGAGACTCTTATTGCAACCTAATTTGAGTGATACTCCTATTAGGGTTTCTCTATATAAGGTCATTAGAGTTCAGAAAAAGAGTTGGATTTTTCTCAGGAGAAAACATCATCTCTCTCACAATATATAGCTAAGTGGAGAGGGAGGGTTTTAGACAAAAAGCTCCCAATCTATCTATGGAGTCAAAAGAAGAATGGTTCTTCTTCTCAATCTTCAATGAGTCCTAGCTGACTTACAAAGAAGGGAGATCAAGTTATTTACTTGAGTGTCTAAAGTAGAGGAGCTACATATGAAGCTCTCACCTTCGAGATAAAGGAGTTGGAATCTAATTCGAGGAAAGCGAATCATGTATTCTCTTTATGTTTCTAGTTCATTATTAGTTCTTGCATATGATCCTGGATAACTAGTGTTAATCATATGATGATTGAGATTCTGCTTACAACATTAGTTAGATGATATGTAGTCTTAGAGACGTACAAAACCCTACACGACCTTTGTATAGGTGTTTTTTTATGGATTTCCATTTCAAGTACTGCTCCTATTGGACTTCTTATGTCAGGATATAGAAATAGAAAATGTATATTTGAGTCAAAATAATTTACATAATGACTAAAAGCACTTAAAATTTCAAATAACTAAAAAGTGTAGTTATAATATGTGTTATAATAACTAACGTAGATCGTAGTCGAATTCTCAAAAAAAAAATTCCTAATCTTTGAAATAATATGAGTAATTATTTTTTAGGTCATTTTGTAGCTTTTTATTCCAAAACTACCCCTTAATACTCTTCCTCTACTTTCAACCTCTCTCTAGAATTTATTCACGGGAGAACAATTATGAGAAAATTGAGAACAATCACAACACAATTGTCTTTGCAACTAACGGAGAATCTACACAACCCCACCGAAGATAGCTTTGGTCAAATCACATGCTAAGATTGTTCGTTCATACCTAAGAGCATCTCCAATGCAAGACTCATGCAAGAAAAACTCCACAAATCATATGTGTCAAGTGTGAAAAATGAATCTCTAAATGGTCCCTTTCCTATTTGGCTATTTAGAGATACTCTAAAAAAACTCTATTTTGGTGTAAAATTGATTGATTTGCTTATGTGGCACTTACAGATCCAAGTTAAGTGTTGCGTTGGAGATGGATTTTTGAAGAGAAACTCGAAAAAATTCTATGTGACACTCTAAGATTTAGAGTTCGAGAACAACTCCAATGCAAAACTCAAAAGAAACTCTAAAAATCCTATGTGTCGAGATTCAAATGTCAATCTCTAATTTTTCTCTTTCCTATTTGTCAAGATTGAGATCCTCTATTTGAAGGACTTCTCCACTGCAACACTCTAAAACTCCAAAAATTGCTTATGTGGCATTTTTTCATTAAAATATATGAAAATGTTTAGTTGGCGTTTAGAGATATCTCAAGAGGACACTCTAGAAATAGAGTGTCCTCTTGAGATATCTCCATTCCACCCTCGACACGTCATCTTGGGGATTTGAATTGAGTTTTGCATTGGAGATGAATTTTAAGATAAAAACTCTAAAAGTCCTACGTGGCACTCCAAATTTCTAAGATTGAGATTTGCATTGGAGATGCTCTGAATCTTGCATTGGAGGCTCTAACTGAGTTTCTCCTCGAGAAAAGATATGGAGTTCCTGGCGTGATTCGAAGATATTCAAATTTCAATACTCATCGAATCAATCATATCTACATTGATCCTTATGATTCTCTCAAAGCTCGAATGAAACTTCATTAAGATGATCTAACAAATGCTTCTTCTCTTCGCTAATGGATCTCATCATCAACCTCGACGAAGTTTACAATCTTGCTGCTCAATCTCATGTCGATGTACCATTAGAGATCCCTGATTTTACCACTGGTGTAGTCAGTTCTTTCTCCTTGAAGTTCTATAGTGGAAAGGGAAGTTAGATTTGAGCAATTAGTGAAGCTTATGGTTGATGAAGATGTTGAAGTGGCTAAGAGAGAGAAAGTTTTTGTTGCTACTTGTTATATAGATGCTCAACAACAACCTTGAGAAGTTTTAATCAGGTATAAGAAGTCAATTTTATTAATGGTGTTATGGTTCAAGATAATGTTATTTGTTTCAATTGTTTCTTGTTTAGGATTAAACTGCGAAATTGGAGTTTCTTCTTCTATTTTGGTTGTTGTTGTCGGTTCCTCTATTTTAGTTGGATCTTTATATATCTGATTAATTAATTTTAGTAATTTGATAGTGGAAAGTTCAAGATTGAAATATCTATATGTTAAAGAACTATGTATGTTGATGAGACATGAAAATATCCCATCTGAATCTCTTAACTCGGGTTAGTTAGTCCAGTTCGAGCGGTTACTCTGATGATTTGTTTGATTTTCTTTCTCAGGTATCTTTACGGAGTTTAGTGTGATAAACGGATAAAAATCGGGAGAAAGACGCATTAGGGACATTTCGGTCATTTGTTGGTATTGGTGCTCTGGAAATTTTGGCAAATATTGATACTCGGATAAAACTAGAGTTTAAGACGAACTCGTGGGTGAAAACGGAAATCGAATCAGAGTCCGGACGAGAAAATGAGACCAGGTCAAAGATGAGGTCAAAGCAAGTAGACTAAAGTGAACCAAACGGCCAGTGACACATGGCACGTATGAGGGAAGTAAATCGGATGTCCCAGATCAGTTGTGGGTTACTTTCGGTCACTACTAGTGGGCACACAGGCTATCTTCGGGATCTTTTCCAGGCGTTAATCCCGTCTACTGCTCGCAAGATAACTCGGCACTCCCTCTAGATCGAACGGCTAATTTTGTCTCCATGCACGCGTGGTCACCAACAGTTAGGGGCATTGTAGCTTTTCTTCGCTGATCCATGTAGCACCTTAGCCGCCCCTATTTCCAGCCAGCAACACGAGATTGGATGACTCCCAATATTTTGGGAAGTTATTTTTTCTATTATCTTCTCTGATTTTAGAGAGAGAGAGAGAGAGAGGGAAAGTTTAAAACCGAGAAGGAAAGATTGAGAGATAGGATATGGGTCATGAGCTGGAGATTGGAAGAGGAGGAAAGAAATCGAAAGTTTCTAACAACCGAGAGAAGGAAAGATTGGGAGAGATGGTATTCCTCTCTCTACAAAAAGGTCTCGGCCAAAGACAGTAGGGACACACCGGGGCTGAGAAGAAAACAGAGAGAAGGGGATCTCTTCACGGAAAAAGAAACAGAACCGACCACCATTAACATCATCTATCTTTCTTCTTCTTCTTCTTCTTCTTCTTCTGTTTGTAATTTTTTTTAGTGAGAGAAAAGATTATTAAGGGAGAAAGAGAGAAAGAATTGTAAGAGATTACAATATAGAGAGAGTTTACAGAGGAATAGAGAGACATTGTAGAGAGATTGATATTACAGAGTTAGAGAGAGAGAGACAGAGAGATTCGGTTTTGATAAACTATTATCTTCATTTTGTTTTTTATTTTCTTTTTTTGTTTATGTTTTCTTGGTGAGAGAGAGATAGAATACATAAAGAGAAAGAGATTACAGAGAGTTCTAGTAGAAAGAGAGAGAGAGAAACAGAAAGTTAGAGAGAGAAAGAGAGTTGGAGAAGAGGAGAAAAACATTTCCCCACAGAGAATTAAATTCCGAGAAGACGAGAAAATCGTTTTCCCTAAGGCTCTGTTTGGTTCATCGAGGAATATTTTCTCACCTGCTGGAATATATTTCCTTAAGGCTCTGTTTGGCTGCAAAATCAGTAAGAAATCCAACTTTTTCTACTTTTCTCCCACATTTTATATAGTTAAACTTCCATCTTTTATCATGAGCAACTAATTTTTCCATCTAGGGTTTAGATGAAGTCCATAATTAGTTTTACTAATATGATTTATATGTGAGTTAATCAATTTTTAGAATGAATTTCCTATATTTTAAATTCTTATTGCTTTTAAACGATGATATATTATGGATTTTATACCATTAATGTTATAAAACCCGAGTTAAATAGAAAATTGATTAACTAATGCAAATACCTCATACTTAGAATTGATTATATGGATGGATTCGAAAACCCTAGGTTCCCCTTTTCTGAATATCAACTTAAGTGTTATTTAAAGTTTACTTGCTATTTTTATTATTTGAATCATATTACCAATCAAACCACTTTTTGAAGTGATAATAGTTTTTAGGTTAGAATTTAGGTAAACTCAAACAGAAAGTTATTTATTTTTTATACTCGTTGATTTGTGTTCTTATAAACTAATCTCGTTTATGCCGTTCAAAGCCTTCCTACTTTTAATTTATTGAAGGTTTTCTGGAATGTGAGCATCATCACAAGGAGTATTGATAGATCTTGTTTATTTGCGATTGTTCTTACTGGTAGTTTCAATTCGTGAAACCGAACTTGTAGTATCTAAAGTCGGAACCATCACAAGAGAAGCAAACAACTTTGATCTTTATAATAAAAAGAACCGAAATTTGTAAACTTTTGCAAACTGAGTTTGCAAAATCTCAAATTCAAACTGAGTTTGCAAACTCTTAAATGCAAACTGAGTTTGCAAAATCTCAACTGCAAACTCAGTTTGCAAGATCGTAAATGCAAACTCAGTTTGCAAGATCGTAAATGCAAACTCAGTTAGCAGAAGAAAAAAAATGTAAAAATACGTCGTTTTTTTCTGAGAATTTTTTGAGTTATTTCCTTTTTGGCCTCCTACATTGTGACCAGCTTCCTTCTTGGCCCCCTATTTTCATGAAATTCAAATTTAGCCTCTATTTTCAAGTAATGTCGTAAGTACCCTTCCAAATTTCAAAATAAAAATATAATAAAAAGAAATATAAAAATATCAAAAAAAAGAGAAAATTTTCTGGGTAGCTATGGCATTTACTGGAAAATAAGTGAGGTGGAAATATCTCTTTTTTTAATATTAGAAAGGGTAATTATGACATTTACTTAAAAATAGGGAGCCAAATTTGAATTTATGAAAAATAGGGAGCTAAAAAGGAAGATGGCCACAAAGTAGGGGGCCAAAAAGGAAATAACTCAAATTTTTTTGAAAAAGAAGTATTGAAAGTGGATCTTGTTAGAAAAATAATGAAAAATCTATAAATTTCATAGAAATCCGACATCTCAAGTAAAGTTATACAAATTTCAAGTTAAAAAAAAAATTAAATTAGTTGCACAAAATGACAAAAGAGTACTTTAGTCTTTGTATATATTTTTGATCTGAATAGTAATTATGAAATCTTTTGTGCTTTTCTATTCATTTCCAATATTATTTTGACCTTTTTAATTATTGTCCCCATTTGAAAACCATCACAACTCACTAAGGCCATAGTAACTGCATTTTCTTCTAGCTCTGTACTAACAAGCTATTATGCTTTATTTTATTGAACGCGAACGCGAACACGAAAAAGGAAACGCAAACGGAAACGGAATAAAGAAATAATGATATAAATTCCTCATCACTCTGTATATCAATATATCAAATATATATCACAAAAGACTTTACAATAATACCACAACAGAAAAATGGAAGAGCGACACACTACTTGAAGTTTTCATACTATGCACAATCAAAGCTCGCAGCTCGTGGATTCACGAGTCCTTTGGATTCACCGGTCCAAATGATTTCTTTTTGAGTTGTTTAGTAACTTATAAGAATTCTAATATTTGTAATTATTTGACTTTTTTTCTAAAGCTTCTTTAACGTGTTAAGCTAATCTTTGAGATCTTGAGGCAACACAAATTTTTTGTCAAGCTCAAGAAATGTGAGTTTGGACAACAGGAGCTAGAATACTTGGGTCATATAATTACTTCTCAAGGTGTTAAAGTAGACCAAAGCAAAATTGAGGCAATGTGCAACTGACCCAAGCCCACTAATGTCTCCGAATTGCGTGGTTTCTTAGGCTTGACAGGTTACTACAGGATATTTGTTTGCAGCTATAGTGTAATTGCTCGACCACTTATCAATTTACTGAAAAAGGGACAGTTCTGTTGGAACGAAAAAGTAGACAAGGCCTTTGAAAGTCTTAAAGAAGACATTTATTGTTGCCACATCATATTGAGATTCAAGTTGAGTGTTGCATTGGAGAATGTGTTTTGTTAAAAACTCAAGTAATTTTATGTGTCAATTTGAGTTTTTGAAGTTGAGTGTTGTATTGGAGATGCTCTAAGATTTTCACTAGGAAGGCGGGGTGTGGTTGTCCAGTCATAGACTCCTTGTTGGGTGTGGTTGTCCAATCCTATAGTTGATTGATCTCAACTTTACCAGCTCATGAAGGGCATTTTTTCAGACTTGAAGAGTTGGTTTCGAGTCAATCAGCTATTGTCTTGATGAAGATTGACTTTTGGCTCGAAACCATTGAACCGATGTGCTAGATCCGATGAATATTTACTTTTCTGAAATAACATACGTAATAATAGAAATTGTTTAGTACACCAAGAAAGATGCAAGAAGGGACGAGTGTGTGGCAGCACTTAGACAAGATGGAGAAGATGATCAAAGAGTTAGTAGTGGCCATGGTAAATATGACTAGTTGTGATCAGTGTCCTATTAGATAGTTGAAGTCTGCTTAAGTCGTTTGAGTCTTTGACGACCACTCTCTCTCGTATGATATATATGATATATGTCTTGAAATGTTTCGAATGAAATAGGGGGTTCAATAAACCATATATTCCACCTCCGTTAGGAATCGAACCTGTGAGCTCGCGAGTTTCGAAGTTTATCTCAACACTATCAACCACTTGGGCAACCAAGGTTGACACACCTCTGTAAATTGAACGTGCTTTTTAGATATTAAACGTCCTTGGATTGTGTTTTCCGCCAACAAATTCTTCTTTGTTTCCTTGATCTTCAAAAATCTTTAAGCACAGATAGAGATGAACCATAAGTTAAAAATTCCTTTCCCATGTATCTAAGTTCACTACAAAAAATATGGTCATTAGGGACGGTAAAAAACCGCCCCGAAAACGTGAAAACGGTCGCCAATAGTTTATTGGGGACAATTTTGGTCTGTCCCAGAAAGTGTCGTCCCAAATAGTATTCGGGACAGATATAGTGACGGATAGGATCTATCCCTAATAACATTTAGGGACGATGTGTATATGCCCCTATAGCTACAATTATTGGGGACAGAGATGAACTGTCCCTAAAAATGTGACTGAAGTTTCTCTCATTAGCATTCGGGACAATGAACACGTGTCCCTGAAAATTTGGCGGGAACTTTTCTTGCTTGTTTCTGGAACAATTCATAGTGGTCATTTTTTGTAGCATACAAAGATTCTCTGATTAAACGTAATTCACATCCAACTTCAAACGAACTTTTTTTTTTTTGATAAAAGCTAATAACATAGATAACCATCCATACGGATGAGAGTTACATGAGTACAACACAATTATAAAAGAACCAAATGTCAAACTGTTAAAACAGAGGGGTTTAAAACTGATGTTGCCAATTCATGAGGAGCGTAATTGGCCTCCCTGTAGCAATGAGTAATGTTCACCTCCCTTTGATTTAACTCGACACGCAGCTTGGTGAGATCATGTATAAGGCGCCACGGGCATGAATCTGCACCGTTGGATATAAGGTTAACTATTGTTAGGGAGTCTCCTTCTAAATCAAATGTATATATTCCCATTCCCTCCGCCAGTCGAAGCCATAATTCGAAACTTCAAACAAACTTTTAAAAGTAAATTTTTTCATACATTGATTACATAACTAATAATGTTTTAATTAAAGATTCTTTCTTGTTACAACATCAACTAATTAAAGCATATGAAAAAATACATTCACAACCATGGCACATGTTGAATCGCTACCAGAAAACACTAATAAAAAAAATACATTCCCAACATTGTCACATGTTGAATCGCTACTAGAAAACACTATTGCCTATAGCGCATCAAAGATTTTATACTACCTGAAACGAAACAAAACCAATTCTGTCAAATCACATATATTACATATATACATAAAGAAAAAAACCCAAAATTTATGATTATATATGAAATCAGCTTTAGCAAAAGGAACTAATGAAACTAATAAGACAATTGAAGTTGTAAATTAAATGGTTGAATAAGTATGAACAAAACATAAATGTTCTTAAGCAAGTCCAATCCGTTTGATCTTACAAAAACCAACATGGATAGTATATGGGTATCAACTATCAAGTAAAAAAACAAGTTAGACATAAAGGAAGGGTGAGTAAAACAAAAAACTTTTGTTGTAACAATTTGAAGAGTTGGAAACATCTAGAGATTAAACGATCTAAATAACTCAACTTAAGAAATAAATTATACACAAAAATAATCAGGATTATGATTTTGAGATTGCTAAAAAAAGTTAGCACCTAAATTTTCTTCACTGTCATGTTCGAATTAGAAATACTGCTAACAAACATGTCTATTGGAAATGACACATACACCTAAAATTAAAATATTTAACATTCGGAATTCTAATGTGATGATGAGATTATACGATATTAAATAGGAAAAATAATGACAACAATTTTCACATTAACCTTTATCACCCTTCAAAAAGTCGAACAGAAAAGATGAAGCAAAAGTGTACCATATTTAGCAAACAATAGCAAGGTTCTCAATATCTTCCATTGATACCATCTCTTGGCATTGTTTGTTTTTAGCTGATGTGGTGCTGCTTTCAGCTGTTTTCAACAGAAGAAAATTATAAGTAAAGCAACAACTAATAAGCTAGGTAGTTGAATAGATGTTTCCTTTTCACTAGAAGATATCCTTGTTGTTGTAAAGAGAGTTGATAATGCTATCTATAAGCCGAGAAACCTCAGCCTAGAACTCCAACTTCTCCGAATTGTTGTGGATAGATCTCCTTGACATTGGCTCTATCCCCCTCAATCAATAGATTCACATTTCTAAAAATCAGGTTCAATACTTCATTCATTAGAATCCAAGAGGTAATTTTTAGCCGAGGAAAAAAGAGAACCTTTTAGCAACATCACAATTTGTAAACAATCTGTGAGGAAAAGGATCAATCTTCTCTTCAACCTTTGGTGGATTTACTAGCTCGTCTAATTCACTTTTCTCGACATTAAATTGTATCTTACGACCTGCAATAACAATTATTAAGATCTATAAACACTAAATGCACATACTAGACTAAGAGGACTAAGGAAAAGTGTGGACCCTTAATTGAGCTGATAAAGATTGACAAAACCATCTAAGTGTTAATAATAAGAAATGGATTTATGTTTAAGGAAGAACATATTGAGATTCATATCTCTCTTTCCTAAGATTGCATATATCTCTTTCCTAATTTTCTCTCAATCAAATATTCATGCATATTTACAACTATGTATTTTGGCAACCATTTATTATGTTTCCATTTTTGCATATCTTGTATTGCCTATTTAGGCCTGTATCTTCTTGTTCATTGTAAGAAAGAAATGAGGTATACACAGTGATCAAACAAAAACCTTTCTTGAACCAAATTTTTTATGGTACCAGAGCAGTAATCATTACGCTCGATCCAAACCCGAATCCTAAATTCTTTCTCACCATCTCACCGATATGGCAGAAGGTGCAAACAAAGACCTTGGCAGGTTGATGCTAACAACTCAGACCACAACTCACCATATTATCTCCACCCCTCCGATTATCCGAGGCAGACGATGCTACCATCAAAAGGCCTTGACCGACAACAACTACCTCAATTGGGTCCAAGAGATGGAGAATTTCTTGTTCGCCAAGAATAAGATTGGCTTTATCGATGGAACCATCAAAAGGCCAGAAGCGGACGATGCTAGTTATATGGCATGGATGCGATGCGATGATTAAAGGGTGGCTTACAACATCCATGGAGAAAGAAATCCGAGGAAGCGTGAAATACGCCAATTCGGCTTCAGAAATCTGGAAGGATCTTAAAGAACGATTCGGTAAAGAAAGCGCACCGCGTGCGTATGAATTGAAGCAGGCTATCTCGAACACTAGACAAGAAGGGATGACCGTTTCAGCCTATTACACGAAACTCCGTGGATTATGGGACGAGATGCAGTCCTTCTTGCCTTCTCCTGTTTGCATATGCAATGGATGTACCTGTGGCATTGGAAAATCTCTTAGAGAACTCAGGGAAAAGGAGTAGCTTTATGAGTTTCTTATGGGTCTAGATGGTGAGTTCTCCATCATTAGAACCCAAATACTTGCCACTAAACCAATCCCATCTTTGAGAAAAGCATACCATCTCGTTGCCGAGGATGAGCAGCAAAGATCAATAGCCGGCGGGAAGAAACCTGCCAATGAAACGATGGCTTTCCAATCCTCCGCAAAACGCGACGGGACACCGTACTGGGTCGGTCAGAAAGAAACCAAAGGCCACTGTGATCATTGTGGCAGAGATGGACATACACGAGATGGTTGTTTTAAGATAGTCGGCTACCCGGAATGGTGGAAGGTGAAGAATAAACGAGAAAAAGTGAAGCCAAAGGCAGCCTGCGCGGAAACAGAACCATACCTGATTATGAACTTGACAAAGGAGCAATACGAGCAGTTCCAGAAGCATTTCGCTGCTGAAGGTAAACCGGCATATAGTGAGCCTCCACGCACCGCAAATATGGCTGGTAAGTCTAGACACAATGATAGATGGATAGTCGATTCCGGATGTACGGAACATATAACACACAGGTCCGATGCTCTCGAAAATCGAATCGAATCGAGAGACGAACCACCTGTAATCATACCAAATGGAGAAAGCATACCAGTCAAAGGAAGGGGCATCCATACTTTACAAAATGGGACAAAAGTGCAAGATGTGTTGCATGTTCCACAATTTACTTTTAATCTCTTGTCAGTAAGCAAACTCACAAAGGATCTAAGTTGTGCCATAACTTTTTTTTTCCAAATTTCTTTGTTATGCAGGGACTGTGTTCGAGGAAATTGATTGGAGCGGGTAGGTGCGAAGATGGTCGATATCAAATGGGGATGCTTGGTGGTGGGAGGAAAGCAATGATGGTGACTACTGATTTATGGCATAAACGGCTCGGACATGCGGGTGATGAGAAGTTATCCCAAATAAAGTTTCTTAGTAATTTCTCTTTTAAGAACAGTAACAATGTTTGTGATTCCTGCATGAAGTCTAAATTTACTAGATTACCTTTTCCCACTAGCATGACCAAAACAAATGCTTGTTTCGAACTCATTCATTGTGATATATGGGGTAAGTACCGTACACCTTCGCTTACAAAGGCCCATTAGTTTCTGACAATAGTTGATGACTATAGTAGGAACGTATGGGTCTACCTTCTCAAACATAAACATGAAGCAAGCACATTCATAACGCATTTTTACGAGATGGTCAAAACACAATTTGAAAGGAAAATAAAAAGGATAAGGTGCGACAACGGTGGGGAAACCGAATGATGAATTTCTATGAAGAGCGAGGAATTATGTTGGAAACAACGTGTCCACAAACTCCGCAACAAAACGGAATCGTAGAAAGAAAACATAGGCACTTTCTTGATACAGCGCGTGCCCTCATGTTCGAAGCAAGTCTTCCGAAAAGGTTTTGGGGGAAATGCGTCTTGACCGCAACATACATCATAAATAGGTTACCCTCAAAAGTCATTGAAGACAAAACTCCATACGAGTTGCTACACAGCGAGAAACCGAACTATGACCACATGAGGGTTCTAGGTTGTTTGGCACACTATCGAAGCATTGAAACGAACGGAGACAAATTTGAGATAAGAGGGAGACCAGGTGTATTCATAGAGTATCTTAATGGAACAAAAGGACACAAAATTTACGACCCAGAAGGTGGGAAAATTATTACTTCAAGAGACGTTCGATTTGATGAAAATTTTTTTCCATTTGCCACAAAATTCGAACAGGTTAAATATGAGGAGGATGATGTTTTTACCACGTTCATAGATGAAGAAGATGGGCCCAGCAGGCCCAACGAAGCAAGTACCGAAAATTTGGTTTTAGAAGACCAACATAATGAAGAAGAAGAACTAGAAGTGCCAAACCAAATCAGGCCAAGTGAAATTGGGCCGATTTTTGATGAACCGAGTAATACCACTCCTCAAACAGGAACAACAAATGAGCCTTCTGTTGGTAGAATCCAAAATGAAAATGGTGAAAATGTCGCACAAGGAAGAGAGAGACGAACTCGAACTAGACCCGCACCACTCAAAGACTATTATGTGAAGCTTCCGCCATCTATAGACCATCCGCCCCCCGCCTCTGATCAAGAACCCTCAACGGTATGTCCCATTGCTAACTTTGTTTCTTATGAAAATTTTTTAAAATCTCATAAAGCCTTCCTAGCGGCCATTACTGAAAATGATGAGCCAAAAAGTTATAAACAAGCCATACAGGAACAGCATTGGAGGGATGCCATGCAAAGTGAGATAAAAACCCTTGAAGAAAATGGTACTTGGACTATTGAAGATCTGTCCGATGGCAAACGAGTTATAGACTCGAAGTGGGTATACAAAACAAAATTTAAACCGAATAGTGAAGTCGAAAGGTACAAGGCAAGACTCGTCGCCAAAGGTTACACACAGATGGAAGGTGTCGATTACCACGACACGTTTGCCCCCGTAGCAAAGTTGGTGACGGTAAGAAGCCTCATTGCCGTTTCCATAAAAAAGGACTGAGTATTCATCAACTTGACGTGAACAATGCGTTCTTGCACGGTGACTTACATGAAGAGGTATACATGCGAATACCACAAGGTTACGACAAAGGGGGAGGAACAAAGGTGTGTAGACTAAGGAAATCACTATATGGGTTGAAGCAGGCCTCAAGAAATTGGTATCAAAAATTTACATCAACCCTTTTGGAACTCAATTACAAGCAATCCGCTGCGGACCACTCGCTCTTTATATACAAGGAAGGAAGCATCTTTGTCACCGCCCTCATATACGTAGATGACGTCATTATGGCAGGAAATGATGAACACAGAATCAAAGAAACAAAGAAGTTCCTGAATGACAAGTTTAACATAAAAGATCTCGGGCCACTGAAGTATTTTCTCGGGATAGAAGCCGCCCGAACCAAAGACAGGATAGTGCTAAGTCAACGAAAATACACCCTAGACATCCTTGAAGATAGTGGAATGCTAGGATGTAGACCATGCACCTTCCCAATGAAACAGAATGTGAAGCTGGATAAAGGGGAAGAGGACGTTCGTGTCGATGCTGGCAAATATCGAAGATTAGTTGGGCGATTGCTCTATCTCCAAGCCACGAGACCAGATATTGCCTACTCGGTAAACGTCCTAAGCCAGTTCATCTCGGACCCTCAGCAGAAACACATGGGCGCAGCCATGAGGGTTCTTCGCTACCTAAAAGCATCTCCGGGACAAGGTATTTTCTTCCCGAAAGAAGGAGGAATTGATTTGGTAGCATACGGTGATGCGAACTGGATGGGATGCTCACTCACTCGGAGGTCTAGGACAGGATATGTTCTTCTTTTGGGGGGGCTCCTATCTCGTGGAAATCAAAGAAACAATCAGTTGTTTCTCGCTCCTCGGCTGAAGCGGAATATCGCGCCATGGCCAACGTCACTAGTGAAATCCTGTGGATGCGTTGGTTGTGAGAAGGACTAGAGACAAGATAACATAGCTCTACACCTCTCTTCTGTGATAACAATGTGGCACGACATATTGCTAATAACCCGGTCTTCCATGAACGAACAAAACACGTGGAAATGGACTGTTACTTTGTCAAGGAACGAGTCGAGTCACAGGAAATAGCTGATCTTCTCACAAAGGCTTTGGGGGCTAAACAACTCGAGTTTCTTCTAGTCAAGATGGGCATGCGGAATCTACACGCTCCACCTTGAGGGGGAGTATTGAGATTCATATCTCTCTTTCCTAAGATTGCATATATCTCTTTCCTAATTTTCTCTCAATCAAATATTCATGCATATTTACAACTATGTATTTTGGCAACCATTTATTATGTTTCCATTTTTGCATATCTTGTATTGCCTATTTAGGCCTGTATCTTCTTGTTCATTGTAAGAAAGAAATGAGGTATACACAGCGATCAAACAAAAACATTTCTTGAACCAAATTCTTTAGAACAAAATGAAGAAAACTTTCATTTGACCTGTAAGATTGTCACAACATAACAATGTTAGAACCATTAATTTAGATCTAAGCGAATCTTAGAAGCAAAATCCTTATTGGATCTAATTTACTAATTATCTTCTTCGCTCTCAAACAAACCATGCTCTTTTTCTTTCAACAAAAAACATAGATGTGGTCATTACTGCTAGCCCTGATATTGGTATTGTTATGGAGCACGGGCAAACTGCAAGATTATATATTCCATTCAACATAAGTGGCCAAAAAGAACTTAAGTACATATTTCAACCATCTAAATAACATATTGTTTGCATCTACGAGACAAAATTCTAAAGACACAGAGAGAGATAGAGAGGGACCTTATCGAGGCTGACCGGACCAAGTGGAGATTTCACGATGTTTGAAACCGCTTGGCATGCCACAACTTTTCGCTGAAATATCATTAAAAATAATGGAAAATAATTGAATATATATAAGTTCTAGGCATAATGTATCATCATATGCTGAACAAACAGAAGTGGCAATCAATTCATTTTTCGTAAAGAGATAGGGGGATAGAGAGAAAGAGACTAGTATAAGTACCATTTCAGTTCTGACATCCTGGTCGTCTGGTTGAATTGCTGATCACCGAGAATATCAGGAGTTTGATCTAACATTGCCATTTTTCTGTAATTGGTGTACTAGTTCACTTAAGCTCTTCGTGATGGGTTTACAGAAACCCTATCTAAGTTATATGTCAAATCAGTACACCAAAGAAATCAAATCAAAGACTTTAAGTATTACCTATAAGAGAAACTCATTTCTGAGATTGGGTATGAGACCTCAGAGAAATCACTCCTATAGGTAATACTTTGATTACATTTCTTCCTCGACAATATAATGTAACATTCATGTTATGTTAATTTACATTGTTGAATCCATTCAAAATTGACTGCTGGAGCTTTTTGTTTCTTATGAAGATGACCCAAATGTGTTGCTAATAGTAAAAGTACTACTAATATAAGAATCACCTTAGTCATGCTCAGTCAGAGTAAGAATCACCTGAGTCCTATCAGTTCCTGAGACCATGGTAATAGTAATCTATCCATTAATTGTTGTCCCTACTTCGAATATATGAGGGACAAACATAAAATTTTATGTTCCTATTGACCGTTTTTTTTGTAGTGGTTGTACAAATAGTGACAACTTAAATTGGAATAGAGTAGATTAAAAATAATTAATGATGGCCGACTAATAATCTTCTCTCGACATAAAATGTGTATGAGTTACAAAATGAGAAGATTGAAGTAATTCATCAATTCTAAACGGTTGATAGTATGGAGAAATTAAAAATATTTTCGGGGTGTAAAATCTCAAAGGATGAAGAAACAAATTTTTTTAGCCAAACACAACCTTTCTCATGTCGCCGACCAGCCACCACTATCTCTTTTTCTCTCTCCTCTTCTCTCTCTCAATCACTTTACTTGTTTTTTTCTCTTTCTCTCTCCAAGTTCCGACAAAAGAGCCCTCCCCTTTGTCGGAACCCTCTGTCTGGTTTTCAGACGAAAGTTGCTTCATCTAGATCTGCAATCACTCACCAGATCTGGACGAGGTTCCGGCGAAGGGCTCTCCTCTTTGCCAAAACTTGGAGATCAAGAAGAAAGGGAGGGAAAGAGAAAGGGAATACGAAAATAAGAGGAATAAGAAGAAGAGAGAGGGAGAGAGAGAGAGAACGAGTGGAAATGACCGAAGTTGATGGCAGAAGTTGCCGGAGTTAATGGTGGACGTCGCTAGAATTATGGTGGAGGTGGGAGGGTAAGAGGCAAAAATAAAAACTAAAAAGCCCATTTCTAAATATTTTTGTTCCTACCCAAAACTTTGTATCCAGAAAATATATTTATTTCTCCAAAACATCAACCTTCTAAATCCCACTTGGTACCCAACAAGAATTTCATAGTCAGCCAAATTTTAGTATGATCATAGAATTCAAAACCTCTTGGCACATTCAATAGCTAAAAATGCTAGGTCAGCAAAACTTTTTAGTATGTTTATAGAACTTAAAACCTCTTGGCAGATTCAATAGCTAAAAATCCGAGGTCTGCAAAACGGTGAATACATGAATGTGTTTTTTTATGGGAAAATTTGGTCAAAATTCCCTATAAATTTTTTTTTATGGGAATTTGGTCAAAATTCCCTATAAATTTTAGGTTTTTAAATTATCATCCCATTCTTTTTAACTTCTCCCCAAATATTTTCGTAATTTGCAACAACCTTGCAACAGTTTGCAGCAGCTTGCAGCAACATCTTGTGAAAAAGTTACAAAAGATGTTGGATTTTAACTAAACAAAATTTTGGATTTTTAAACCGAACTAAGTACAAATTTTGGATTTTTAAACCGAATTTTAAAAATTTAACCAAACAAAATATAACTTGTCTTTTTAAATTACAAAAAAAATTAAAATTTGATATTCGACCCAATTTCTTACTTTTTGTGTATATATTATAGGAATAATGTACATAATTATTATGGCAAAAAACATGCAATAAAAGAAAATGAACAATCAAACAAAACATAAGATATTTACGTGATACGATAGACTTACTCTACTGCGGGCAATGGCGCAATAACTTCCAGTATGAACGTGGGATAAATTACAAAGATATCAGTGAATAGATAGATAGAGTTGTGCAAACAAAATGTTAATCTCGTTAGCTCATTTTGTTAGTTATCGTATCCTCCATGCTCGTGACCTGGGTTTAATTCTCTTTGCCTCCAAATCTTCATTTTTTCTACCTACCTTTTGTTGTACAATTTTAACTACAATTTATAAGAATATAAAATGTATAGTATTTGTAGTTATAAACATTCAATCTAAAATATAATAAACATATATATCTTTATTCACGTGATTGTGGATTCTTAGAATTTTTTTTTTTGTTGTTGAAACAGTGGATTCTTAGAATTTGAAACGGATTTTTTTTTCCTGTAACTAAATACATTTTGATTCATCTATGGTTTTCAACTATCTTTTGTTAAATCGTTTTGCATTTTCATTAATCTTTTATTTGTAGTTTTTTTTATTGTACGAAAGACCCAAATTCAAATTCAGCATTGGGCCTCCAAATTCTCAGTCACGACCCTGACTATTAGATTTGTAGATATTTAGGATTGTCGAAATATCTTCTGAAAATCTCTCCGCATCAGTCTGCTTTACTGCAAAGAAACTCGCCTCGAGTTTACTAATCGATTTAGCTGTCATGGTGATCGGTATTCCCTTAATGAAACTTTTCCACGAGCTATGTATAGGAATAACCAAATATTTAGATTTGAACGAAGATTGAGTTATGGTATAATCAAGATACTTGTGATTTAGTTGAATCTTCATTTTCACCCGAATATAAATATGTAAGGATCATGAATAAAGTGATTGAGAATCACAAGCTTATGTGAAGAATGCTCGATAAAACTACTAATCAATCCATTAGACACAAGTTTAGATTCACAGAATACTAGAAAATGATCTTCATATGAAGGAAATCAGTTAGCTCGATATCCGACCCATAAAGTTTCTCATCTTCATTCGAATCAACTTCCTTAACTTCTTCAAGAAATTCAAATCCCTCATTTTTTGGACTGACAATGCACTACAAAAATGCGGATCATTTGTAACGGCTTTAAGATAGCCGTTACAAATAGGTATTTATTTATAACGTCAATCCTAATAAATGTCGTTACAAGTAACGAAATAAGTTGGCACTGGGTTGCCCGTCCATATTTTGGAAATTGTAAAAACTCTTTAAAATTACAGCCATTATAAAAACCCAAATAGTGGCACCACGAAATTCGCGCTGGTAAACATAGAACGTAACAGTTTTCTGGTCGTTACAAATAGAGGTAATTGTTACGGACTGTTGTTGTTTGGACCGTTATAAATGTGAGAAGCTCTAAATCGCGCAAGGGACCGTCTTTCTTGTCTCTCTTTCTCTGGAACCCTCTCAAGGATTTGGTGAATTTCTTTTGTGAACTTCTTGGGTATATTTTAGTTCGACAATTGAGATCTGTGAAAACCCTAAATCACCTGATCTTAACTGATTTCTTTTGTGTATGGATTGATCAGATACTAACGAAGAAGATTTATAACTGATTTCTTTTGTGTGAAAGCCATAAATCACCTTTGAAAATCCAATTTATGCAACTCTAGCTTTCTGTTGAAGGTCTCTCCATCAGCGGCTGGAGCAGGTAAGATCTCTCTCATCCCTTCTCATAAGTTTGATTTTCTCTCTAGCTTAGGTATTGACGTTCTTAAAAATCCTATTTTTTCTGTTCTTTCTCAAATGGACAACAGTAAGGAAGAACCATGCAAAGCAAGTGAATTGACCGTCCCAAAAAGGGTACACCCGCAGGTGCACGGGCGTCATAAAACCCCGTAAGACCGGGGTCGATCTGCAGAGACTAGGTCAAATTTATTCTAAAACTTAGAAGTAGCACGCTTTCTTTTGAAATTGATTTGGTTTTGGTGATCAATAAAATACCTGAACTAAAAGAAAATAAATACAAATGATACAAGGAACTCAATGGAGGAGAGGGCCTAGGATTTCTGAATCCACCACATAATTCACTTTTAAACACACAAAATTAACTGACTAACTCTCTCTTTTTATAACTCAGAATTTCAGATAATAAATTATCTTAACTCTGGGATATGTTTTCGTTTAAAACCGATAAAGCATAACAATGTAATTGTTTGTTTCGAAAAATATATCACTAAACTATTATCTAAAAAAATTAATAAGTAGAGTTATTTCCTATTTGGTCCCCCTACTTTATGACCAGCTTCCTTTTTGGCCCCTTATTTTTTATAAATTCAAATTTGACCCCCTATTTTCATGTAAATGGCGTAACTACCTTTCCTTATTTCAAAATAAAAATATTTCCACCTCACCTCTCTCTCTCTCTTTTTGGGTCGTTTATTTAGCTTGTCTCGATTTTGAATTAATTTTTTTTTATATTTTTATTTTGAAATTAGGAAGGGTAGTTACGCCATTTACATGAAAATAGGGCCAAATTTAAATTTATGAAAAATAAGGGGCCAAAAATGAAGCTGGTCACAAAGTTGGGGGTCAAATAGGAAATAACTCTAATAAGTATACACTATGAAAGGATTTAACCTAAGCATGATGCGTCAAATCTAAAAGCATAGACAATGAAAAGATTACATATTTAACAAATTAAACAACTTAAACGTTGAAGCACGACCAAAAGAATTAATCAAATAGTTATATGTCGTTTAAACGATCGAATATGGTTTCATCATCAACCTTAGATAAAAGATTAGCTATCCATGAAACAAGATTAAACTAGTAAGGCGATTAAGTGAGAAAAATGGAGGAAGAATTGGACTTTTCTCACTGATTTTCCTCTTGAAGCCAAACGCTCTCCTGAAGAAAATAATTTTTCAGCAACAGTGGAAAATTATTTTCCAGCAACAATTTTGAATCAAACAGTGTCTTCTTCTCCAGCAAAATTACTCTCTCTCTTCTCTGTTTTAAACTTCTAATCCCTCTCTCTCTCTCTCTCACAACTATTGGCAAAGAACAATTCAGAGAGATAATGAATAAGAAATAAATATGATTCACTTGATTCTCTGCCTCTCTCTACAACTCTTTCGCTTTCTCTCACTAAAATTACTCTCTGTTTCTCTCATTACTCTATCTTTCTAATATGTTTCACTCTCTCACTAAAAGAAAGAACAAAAGAAGAAAATCATAAAAATAATAAGCCGAGTGATGATAGTGTTCTCTGTTTCAAGCCCGGAGAAGGGGAAGAATAGAAAAAAGCTATGTTATAGTCCAAAGACGAGATCCCCCAATCAATTGTTGCTCTCTGTTTCTTATAGCCGAGAAGTAGAAAGCCACCTCCAAAAATCACTGATTCCTCTGTCTAAAAATAAAATATCCTTTGATCACTCTCAATCTTCTTTCCAACCTTGCCAAATCCGATCATCTTTGATTTTATTCACTGTCACTAAGAAACTTTCCTTCAATCTTATTCTCTTCTCTGTAAACACCCGTTCAGCCTCTCTCTCTAGAACTTATATAGTTCCAATCTCTTTTTAAATCTGAAAACGTCCAGCTCTTTCTTTGATTTCTCTTCCTGGTATATCTTCATGACTTCTTGTGATCTTGCTTTTTCTCTCTCTATTATATCCAGCTATGTCTATCTCTCTATTAATTCTTCTATCAATCTCTAGCTTTCCTTCTATGTTTGATTTCAAAAGTTTTCTACTATTAATAGAGATGGGAAAAAAGAAAGAGATATCTCTACCGTTAATAGAGATCATAGAGAGGGAAAGAGGATATGAATTCTCATAAATCTGAGAATTATAGCATATCACGTTTGCTGCTAAGATGGGTGGCCATGGTGTGTTGCGGGTGAGTGATATAATTTGCAACATAGGTCTCTGATGACGACATATGGGCGGGTCAGATTTTCAGCCGTTGGAACTTCCAAATGCGTTGGGGTACACCTGGACATCTTGGAAGTACACCATTTCGTGACCGAATATAGCCCGAGCGCAATCTGATCTATCATATCCACCTCCTTGTAGCGCGCCACGTGTTTCTGGTCGTTATATATAAAATGTCTTAATAATGTTGTTCCTCTGGTTATCAATCGATAAGTCGATTTGTCTTTGTCTTGGCTTGATTTAGATAGAGTTTCCTTTCTCTAACTTATAGAGAGATAGAGTATTAAAGAATAATGAGTTATCAATATTCCTTCTTTCGGATTAACCGAGATAGACGTTAATGTAGTCGAGGCGAGAATAAATTCTCTTTCCTTAAGACATTTTACACCCCCATAACAGTACCAAACGTTAGGGTGTATGCCTTCGGAATACAACGACTTTCCTTTCAGAGTTTTAAGATGGTACTTCTATATTCTGAAAGCGGACGAACCTTCGCAAGTAATATGAGCTCTTGGATTTATGCGAATGATCTTCTAGACGCGTTAAAATTCACTCGAAACTTCTTTCTTCCTTTTTCTTCTAGATATTCTAGGCAAACCAGAACCTCTAAAATTACTTCTAAATCAGATATTCTAGGCAAACCAGAACCTCTAATTGTTAGAAGAGGAGAAGAAAATGAATTTGATGTCCTAGACGACCTATGGTTATCACTTAACTCAAAACTTCATTCTTCCTTTTTCTAGATATTCTAGGCAAACCAGAACCTCTAGAATTACTTCTCAATCAGATATTCTAGGCAAACCAGAACCTCTAATTGTTAGAAGAGAAGAGAAGAAGAGAATGAATTGATTGATGATAAATGAAGTGGGTTTGGGTTGTTTATATAGGAGTTGAATGGATACATGTGTCTGTTGGGTTGAAGGGACATAACACTTCATTTTGTGGACTTGAAACGAAATCTGAATCAGTTATATAGTCGGTTGGGTTATAGACCGTCAGATCTTGGTCAAATTCTCGGACAGAACATGCACCCTTAGATAATCCCGACGCGCACCCAACAGATCAAGAGAATGAGTTGTTGGATGAAGATCTGGTGATATCCCACCAAAATCCCAACACGGGAATGATGCTCACCGTTAGATCCTCCTTGATCTAACGCTCTTGGACTGTCCCGAAGCTATCCCGACACGGGAAAGAGCGCAACCGTCAGATCTGGAGGAATCCCGAGGAAGGAACGCCCACCGTCCAGATCTTGACGCGTTCTCTTTGCTCAAAAGCCACCCAATCTGACTTTGTCCTTTTTGTAGATTTAGTCCTTAATTCAACCGATCATCGTCCACACTTTAAACTTGAATTTATCATTCATCCGGAATCAGATTCGAGTGATTCTTGGCTCTAAATTGAAGAGCTCGACGAGACTAACGCAATGGCGTATTCGGTTTATGAGTTTGACGAGTCGGGTCGAGCCAAAATCGGCTCTGATTCCAACAAATAAAACGACCTTTTATCTTAAAAAAGATTCACATAATCCATATGTTGTAAAGAAATTAAGGAAGAACTGGAAGAGAGATAAGAGTGAATTTAAAAAGAACATTGCAAGAAAATATATATATATATAAAATTGAAAGATGAAAAAGGGATATTGTATAATATGGAAAAGAAAATCGGATTAGAAAATAGGAGTCCGAAAGAAAATTTAAAATGGCAAATGATAACGACAAAGAAAGCGGGAGCAAAAACAAATGAAAAAAGAAGACAAAGGTTTCAAAAAGACAAAGGAAAAAGAAGATAGTGGAGCTCGAAGCTATGACCTCCTACGAGGTTAACCCAGACGAACTTCAGTGAGCCAAAACGTTTATTACTAATGATTTTAGGCACTTACATTTATATTAAGTAATAAAGCTTGAAAGATTTGGAGTTATAGCTCTTCTTGACTCGGGGCCTTGTGATTTTAGTTATGTCTTTTAATAAAATTATGTGCAGAGATATATCTTTTTGTAAAAAGATTTTACTTGAAAAGTGTATTTTTGTTTTCTATAAGATAGATTATCTCTAAACAAATTTTAAATTAATGAAAAAACATGTAAAAATTATGTCGCAAAACCTTTGCCATCAATATTGTGTTTCTAATGGTCCTTCAGTGAAATCTCCACAAATTACTTTGTGTAATTTCACTAAAATTTGTCACATCGTAAGAAGCAATTTGCATTGTCTTCATATAATCTCTGATCAAGAAGGAGCAAATAATGTTTTAAGGAAAGTTACTTTGCACACATTTCAAGCCTTTAATCACCTCTCCCTCTTCTATTCATCTAATTTTGTATATTTAAAGACAACATTAACAACAGCTTACAACTCTATATGATACATTATGGAATAAGATTTTCTCGGGTGGGATGTAATTGTATACTTGTATTCATGCGAAGAATTTAAAAGTTTTATGGGCGGTATAATTAGGGATATTTCTGCATGCAGGCCAAGGGGGTCATGGCTCCCTAATATATTTATTTAATAGTATTTAAAGTCCACATCAAATTGATAAAAGGTTTGGGTGCGAATGGTCATTTTTTTTTAATTAAAGGATTTTGATTTTTTCGTTGATCAATTCCAAAATAAATAAAAATCATTAAAATATATAACTTGTCTTCCTAGGACCACCAAGTAAAGTGACTATTTCAACAAAAAAAAGTAAAGTGACTATGAAAGTCATTATAATGGTGTTGATTCATCAAAGATGAGATAAACCCTATAACTCTTGTTCAATAAATCATCGATTTCCACCTTTTTTTGGAATTAAATCTGGGACCTCTAGGATTTTGGAGTTTATGTCAACACTATTAACTACTTAACCACTCGATACCCCTCGATAAATATTATAAATATTGTTTAATATTGGCCCCCCTTTCCGTCTGTGGCGGTATTTGTTATATTAGGTCAAGCTTCGAAATATATAAGGGAACTCAAATTTAGAACATATGAGAAATTTGACCAAACTTCCCTGTAAATTTTTTGTTTTGGTGAAAAAAGATCAGTCAATTTGTTTTAGTCTCCAGTTCTTTAGGTATTTTTTTTTTATTTGCAACACCTTGCAACAGCTTTGCAATACATCGCCACAACTTTACAAAAAAATATTAGTGTTTTAACCAAACAAAAGACAAATATTTGAATTTTTAACAAAAAAATATAAATTTAAGTTTTTAACAAAAAAATATATTTTGTTTTTTTAATTTAAAAAATAAAAATTAAACTTGGGTCTTCAACCCAATTTGGAGATTTGTTGAACTGTAGCACAGGGATAAGAAACCGTGTCTAAAAATAGCCCAATCTTGGATAAGGGAGACCCAATCAAATGAAGGAAATGCACCTTAATCTATTATTATTGAGTATATGATAAATTAATCTATCATTATTGAGTATATGATAAATCAACACAATTGAGGGGACG
The DNA here is from genome assembly GCA_002897215.1 of Eschscholzia californica subsp. californica. NCBI lineage: Eukaryota > Viridiplantae > Streptophyta > Magnoliopsida > Ranunculales > Papaveraceae > Eschscholzia > Eschscholzia californica. Next base: position 1,071,247 of record BEHA01050439.1, on the reverse strand, counting down.
TTTTCACAATATCAAATGCCTAGTTTATATGTGTCATGTTCATTGAATTAAGATATATAGACTCAAACTAGATAGTGTGCGTTATAATTTTCTAATATAATCAGTTGTTGTAACTTGTAAGTTGAGGTTATGTCTTTAAAAAATGTTGAGTTTACCCCGTCACGATTTTGCCTATTTAGAACATTTCAACTGAACGAAATTCCAAATTGTTTAATTAGTCTAGTTGGTTGGGTCCTAGATTTATTCCAAATATGTCATGTCCTACCACCATGGCACCAAACAAATAGGAGGGTCCGGTTCGTCAAATTCTTAAAGATCAGGAGACTAGGTTTGTCATTTTTGTGAGATATTCATTTGGGATATGAAATAAGCTAAAATCTAATGAACACATTTTAGTCAAAAATTCAGGTGGTTAAGCTGTCTTTTTTTTTCAATGAGATGGTTACGCTGTCTATATATATATATATATATATATATATATAATATAGGGTATAGCCCGTACCCATAGGGTACGAGTTTTATAATGATAAAGAATTTTAAAATGGAAAGATGGAACAGGAAAGAAAATTATTTCAAAGAGAGAACATGATTGTTTTGAAAACTAATCGTGGCGATCATTTATTCATTTATGGGTGGGAGAAAGATTTATGGGTGAAGAGAGATAGTTTTGATTGTGGATAGTTAAAATCGAATTGGTAAAGAGATGTTAAGGAGATGAAGATGTGGCAGTTTTCTTGTTATTATTTAAGACATAAATAACCTTTGATATTATATCTAATTACAAAATTTGTTATGATAACCCGACGGACCTGAATATCTCATACATAAGTCTACGGTCCACCCAAAAAAACATCAATGTGCTTTATAATATATATATATACTAGGTGTCCACCGCGTCCTACGGACGCGGTAGATCCCTTTTGGCTAACGCCGTTGTTAGTACATTATGGAAGAGTATATGATGTGTTCGTGAATCTTTTACGTTCAATATAACTCGGGTAGAGCATACAATCAGACATGTATGTACCACTGTTTCCATTTCTTCACAATCTGACATTATGCAGGTGTCTGTAATTCGCAATTATGCGAATCACAGATACCTGTATGATCCCAGTTAGTGAAGAAATGGAAACAGTGGTACATGCATGTCTGATTGTATGCTCGACCCGAGTTATATTGAACGTAAAAGATTCACGAACACATCATATACTCTTCCATAATGTACTAACAACGGCGTTAGCCAAAAGGGATCTACCGCGTCCGTAGGACGCGGTGGACACCTAGTTACTTTTTATTTGGAAACTTTTTCTTTAAATAAAAATGTTGGAAACTTTTTCTTTAAATAAAACGAAAGATTTTATGTGAACCACTAATCGGTAAAAATAAAAATTACATTGCACACCACCTAAAAAAAAAGAATTAAGATTTTTCTCTTTATTAGCTACTCTGAGCTTACTGAAATATTTACCTAAACATAATTTCTGAAATATTTACCTAAACATTTACCTAAACATAATTTCTGAAATATTTACCTAAACATAATTTCGTCAACCACAATTACAGACAAAATAATTAGAAAATAAATTGAGAAGGTCCAACTTTTACAACTCTCGCATGTGTAAAAGAGAGAGAGACAATAATTATATTTACCTTTTTTGTATGAACGGAGGCTATTGCCGATTTTATTAGCTACTCTGAGCTTACTGAAATATTTACCTAAACATAATTTCTGAAATATTTACCTAAACATT
>BEHA01050439.1:1048654-1062488 GCA_002897215.1 Eschscholzia californica subsp. californica | reverse complement strand
TTACCTTAATCGTTATTTCCCACGAACTAATACGGTTGAATAAGAAGACCAATAACTCATAGCTCCTCTACTTGAGAAATCGAGTAATCAACTTGATCTCCCACCTCAAGTTTAGGTAGAACTTTAATGGTGGTTAGACGAAGAACACCGTCTTCTTTAGACTAGATTGATAGTTGGGATTAATTCTCTCTTTCTTTCTCTACTTGATGTTGTAGAGATAGTAATCTCCTTGAGAATTCCCCACACCTAATTCTCTTCTAATGAGGTCCTTATATAGAATCCTGAAGTTAGAGTCCGACTCTAATTAGGTTTCCTAAAAGACCAATATAGAAGGAAGTTTAGGATTTTGTAGAGAATTAGGTGGCCGGCCCACCTAAAAGTCCAATCCTAGTTTCAATTTCTTTTCTTTCTCTGCTTATGGATGGTCGGCCCACCTATGCCCTTAAGGCTAGGTCTGACCGGCCTCCTTTTAGTGTGGCTGGCCATGCCTAGGCCGGCACTTATGGGCCTTAATATCTCTTTAAGTGCCCAACTCAAAACCCTATTGTTCCTGCTTTTTACTATCTTTGCCTTAGTCCTCTTGCTTGACCTTTTGGACATATTTCTGGGTCTAACCCATGTTTATATTCTCATCTCTCTAGTCATATCTTCTGATCAAACCGACACTCTTTGGAGTAACCCGATGTAGGATCCGGACGAAGTTAGCCGCGACTCGTCTCGTGATTCGACGATCGTAGTTCGTTTCTAGCTAAACACTATAATCCCTAACTCGTCTGGACTTGATGATCTTCTTCATCAATTGTCCTATCCGACAAATTGCTCGTATTGCATCTTTGGTCGAATGACATCTCCTTCAGGTCATGCTTTGATACCATGTTAAGTTTGTGGTCATCCAACTCAAAACCAATCGGCAATGAGTAGGGAGGACCTAAACATTATATTCTTGGTTGCTAAATAGGCATTCTACCGTGTGGGGTGATTCTCACAGTTGACAATCTTTAAAAAAAAAAGATAAATGCAGGTCGTGATTGTGACGGAAAGGGGGGAGAAGGAAAAAAAAGGGACTAAAGATGCATGACAACGTCTGTTATGATAGAATATTCTGTTTAAGATGCTTTTAGCTCATGCTCCTAACTCCTGCTCCTTGCTACTTAGAAACCTGGGGGGGAAACCTGCAAAGGGTTCGGAAACCGCTCCGACGCTCAAGACAGTTAGATTGTTCTTTGCAGTAAAAGATGAATATTGATTGAACCTTTTGGGGCGAGTATGAGTTACTTAGTGAAAAGTGCATGTGTCCTATGGAAGACAATGGGGGGCCTTTTATAGGTTGAGTTAGGTCGACTGTGATAGGCGGCGTAGGTGAGGTGGTGGCTGCCGTCAACAGTTAGGGAAGTTATCCAATATTCGTATTTAGGGTTTCCCTTCAGAGTTTATCTTGTATCTAGGATAACTGGGAGTCCTATGCTCAAGGATACTTCGTAAATATCCTGCCGAGGTGATAGATCTTTTGGGAGATATTTCCTCCTTTGAGACTCTTGAAGTCCAAGCTAGCTTAAACACTTAAGATCCTTAACCGCCTGAGATCTTTAGGAAGATTCAGGATTGAGTTGGTAAGCGTGTGGCGCGCTTCTACCTCCCTAGTTTAGGGCGTGAGCGTCAGCCTTGCTTACTGTATGGGCAAATATTCGCCCCACGAGGTGCCTGTAGAATAAAGGAACAACTGCTTCGTAAGGGTAAAACCCGCGAGGCTAAATAAGAAGGCCCGATAATGGCCCAAGTCGCTACTCTGGTCACCGAATCCATACCCGCTTGACACTGAGCATATCTGACACGTGTCACGCGATAACCACCGGCCAATACAGGGTATCTTACGGCCAGAGGATTATTGCGCAATCCGTAACCACACTGGTGGTAAATATTCCGTATCTACTACTTAAAGGCGGACGTTACCGGCCAGTAGCTTATCGCACACGCGATAACATCCTGACCGTCCCCAAGAAATTCGAATACTCATCTGACGGTCGGTACGTCAGATCTTTTATCCCTTAACTTACCTCTTGGATTAAAGATACGGAATAACTACGTCGGTTACTCGCTGGTCGTCATCAAGGAGACCCCCCTCCAACACTATAAATACAAGAGGCTACACTCAGTCTCGAGGCATCCAATATTCGACAACAGTACTCGAGTAGCCTAATCGATTCTCTCCACTCACTTACTCTCCATAAGCATCTCAAAGATCTGTTGATTCTCTCAAAGTCTCTGACTCATCGTCTTAGAAGTTGGGAGATAAGAGTCTGGTAGTCACAAATCAAACGACAACTAGCTAACCGTATCCACACCATACGACCACCACCTTATTGCATAAGAGAACTCTCTGGTCTAATATATCTCCCATCCAACGGTAACGAACTGACCGTAACACGCATCCAGCAGTAACTAGTTGGTCGAATCACCATCCTAATACGATCACCTTCTTACCGCATCTAGCGATAAGACGCTAGGCGTATCGACATCTTCCATCCATCGATCCTCGCCGTTAGATCCACTTACGACCAGAGCCATATTGCAAGGTTCGTTTACGACCAGCACCTTACTACAAAGCCCACTTACGACCAGGAAGTTAACGACAATACATCATTACCATCACCCTCTTCATTACAGTAAGTATATCACTACCGTGGAGATCTGTTCCAAGAACTCCACAAGCCGCGACACCTAAGCACTCCGACGACGGTTACCTCCCTATCACCCACTTTTACTTTATTTATATTTGATCGAGTATCTGACTTGACCGTCGGAGCCCCCTTAGGCCGGCACCATCCCAGTGTCTCTAAGGGTTCACGATCTTTTCTCTCTTTTTGTGTGCAGGTTCTTTTCGACACGTAGCTGGTCCCCGAAGCATCCGACCCGACCCGGCAAGACTTTTCACCGTTGACCCGTTGACTATCAGACTTTCCGGCCCGTTAATATTTTACCGTCTACACTTACGTGGACCTCCTTACTTCTTTGGAGAATCACAGGCCTGATCTGATCATATTATAGACGAAACAAAGTTGGAATCCTCTGAGCTAGTCCTGGCCGACCTCCTAGTTCTGGGCTTAGGTCACAGAGCATTCAAGGCCCAACTGTCATGTCGCCTTAAGCCGGGTTGACCCGTTGGACTTCTGGTCTTCTCTTGACTTCTTGACGTCAGTCAACATCTGGACATTTTGTGCATCATCATGAGTCCCACCACTCCTTAGCCGAAAGTAGAAAACTAAGGAGTAGAAATACTCTCAAGTTCTAAGCATGAAATAATTTAAATAACCCTGAAGCCAACGTGTATACTTAGACCAGAGTCGTTTCGTGAGACTCGGTCGTTCTATTGATTTCACTGACCTCCATATTCTGGGGCTGATTTCCATGTGATTAATCTCCGCATTCCGGAGCTTATTTTGGCTGAGCTGTTTTCGAAGCCTTGTTTCTCAAACTGCGATGGTATTGTCCTTGATGGCCTGAGCTGAAACAGGCGGTGGCATTTCGAGGGGTGCGACCACGTATCGATTTACGCGTGATACGTCTCACGTTTCGTGCCTTAGGGGATAAACTTCTGCTTTTTCTCATTGATCTTGTGGCGTCACATATCTGATTCTCTGATCACGCGCTTTCAGTGTTAACTTTTTTGGGCGACTGCCCACAGTACCTTTACTTGCATGCGTGGGGTACGTGGCAGTCTCTGATTAGAGAAACGAACAAGTCTTGTTGAGTCTCATTGATTATTTCCTCTAACTTGGTCAGTCTTGAGTCGCGGTCAGACGCCATGTCATTATGACTTGATGTGTTACCGAGGTTACTTTATTCTTCTTCTTTAATGCCTTCTTGCCTGTTAAGATAGGTTTTTGCTCTTCTTCTTCCACTATAAACAGTCTCCTTGTGCTTAAGTTATTCCAAGAACAATCTTTCTAAATCGTTCTATCTTCTTGATACTTCTTTTTGGTTCCTCCATTTTGGTAACTTTGAGATGAGGCCCTTGTTCGAGTTTATACTTGACATTATTTCAAGTAATTTTTTCTTTATGATGGTGATGGCGAAAGGTGAAGTTCTCTATAATGGGGATGGCGACCCAGGATGCCACAGTGGGTCTTGTCCGCGGGACATGGGTGGTCCAGATGCCATTTGGGAATCTTCATCCTAGAGGAGAATGATCTAGGTGGTGGAGAATTATGTCCCAAGGTTGTCATCACGCGCACCCCGCAGATTGTTTTCTCCGGGCTGGATGAGGGGGTGATTTCTCCGAGTCGTTTCCCTGCAGTTTGGGTTCCACCATCTTTCCCCTTTTGTTATGTTTCTTCCTTTTTCTTCAGTTCAGACTTATCGGGAGTTGTTGATCTACTCATTTTCCTTTCCACAATTTCTTATGTAATAGACCTGAATAGTCACACTCTTCTTGATGTCTTTTAACTGCAATTTCTTCCGTAATAGATTTATTTGATGATGAATAAAGTTGTTGTTGCTCTCCTTTATCGTTTGAAGTCTTACAACTATCGATTCTACCTACTCGGGATTGTTCCTATTTGCCTTTTAAATTTACTGCCTGATTAAGGCTTGATCGACCATGGCGTCCGGTCGTTCCGTCTTTCGATGGTTTAGCCCTATAAATATAATTCGAGCGAGATGGTGACTTCATCGTGTTCCTTATTGCCACTTTATTGATTCAGAGAATCCTCCCCGAGATAGTCTTAGAGTCGGTTTTCATCTGACTCTTATTATTGACGATTTCTTCATTCAACGTTATCGTATCGAAGTCGAAAGCGAAGGTTTCATCAAGGTTTTTCGCTGCATGGGTCTGACCGTCTTTGAAAATTTAGATATGGTTCTTTTTGTTGATCCCTTATGTCCCTTACACTTTTCTCAAAGAGAGGTTTTGAACGACGATCGGCCGGTGATCTTTGAGGTGATGGGGTATTTGGTTCGTCTTGTGAATGGTCGGCTCGTCGCGGTGGTTATGGGGGCTTCGGTAGATTTAGTTCCTCCTAAAGTAGTTTCTCTTTCTTCTCTGTCTCCATCTTCTTCTTCTAATATGTAAACTACTGATAATATATACTTTTTGGTTGTCGTTTCGTTTTTCCTTTTGCATGCATATTTACTTGAATATGAAACTATTATTTTATCAGCATAACCCTAATCTTACTAATGTGGTTTCCTAACTTACTACGCTTAACTCCAAATCCCTTCTTCTGCACAAAAAAGAAAAAGTTAGTCCTATTCTAATCATGCATGACCTAGCTTACTATTTCCCTCTTCAAAATAAAACCCTAATTAGCCCTGTATAATCAATGAAAGCTCTGTTGATTTAAGTTTATCTAGGGCTTCCCCTTGGCCCCTGATCAAGGTTTTCGCTACTAGGGTGATTTAATTTGCATTGGGATTCCTCCCTGACCCATGGTCGTAGCTTTCGCTATCAGGGTTGTTTCATCTGCTTGAGCGCGACTAGTTTAACTAGGACTTCTCCTTGGGCCCCTGGTTGAGACTTGGGCTACCAGGGATGTTTTTTGTCGGCTTGAGCACGACTAGTTTAACTAAGACTTCTCCTTATTCGTCGGCTTGGGCACGACTAGTTTAGACTAGGACTTCTTCTTGGGCCCCTCGTCATGGCTTGGGCTACCAGGGTTGTTTTCGTCGGCTTGAGCTCCACTAGTTTAACTAGGACTTCTCCTTGAGGCCCTGGTCGTGGCTCGGGCTACCAGGGTTGTTTTCGTCGGCTTAAGCTCGACTAGTTCAACTAGGATTTCTCCTTATTCGTCGGCCTGAGCACGACTAGTTTAGACTAGGACTTCGCCTTGGGCCCCTGGTCGTGGCTTGGGTTACCAGGGTTGTTTTTGTCGGCTTCAGCTCGACTAGTTTAACTAGGACTTCTCCTTATTGGTCGGCATGAGCACTCCTAGTTTAGACTAGGATTTCTCCTTAAAGATGTTTTCTCGTTTCACAGAATTTGTTCAAAAAATTTTCAAAGGTCTCTTACCAGTGGCGTCGCATGCAGGAGCCCCTACTCCCCCCTTTTTGTTTTGACGAATTCTATGGGATCTCTGAATTGGTGTCATCCTCTTTCCTAAAGGCTGGCATGAGGTGCTTCACGTTCCATGGATGTGTGAGGATCTGTCGTGACGTGTGTTTTACATGAATGTCCCGGGCCTTACCACTTTGACTATTTTGTAAGGTCCTTCTAAGGTCGAGAAGAGTTTCGCTTCGGAAGGCTTCTTGACGAACTTGGAGTTTCTCCACACCATGTCTCTCATGTCGAACTTTCTTACTTTCATGTGGGATTTGTGTTGCTTTATCATCGTGTCCTTAAAGGCTAGATTTCTTATTTCTGACTGGTCTCGGACCTCGTCGATTAAGTTCAAGTGCTCCCGTACGAGTTCTCTGTTTGTCACGGGGTCGAAGTATTTGACTCTTAGGCTTGGTAAAGCACAACTTCCATACCGTATACCATTCGGAACGGGGTTTCCCTTGTTGCCCTTTGTGGTGTGATACGGTAGGTCCACAACACATTTGGGAGTTCGTCTACCCAATTTTTGCTACCGTCGCATTTAGTTTTAATGTATTTTACGAGAGTTTTGTTAGTTACCTCGACTTGATCGTTTCTTGCAGGATGAGCGGCGCTGACGTAAGCAGGCTTCATCCCGTATTTCGTAAGGAAACTGTTCATCATATCGTTGTTGAACTGAGGTCCGTTATCCATGATGAGGATTCTCGGGACCCCGTATCGCGTTATCACCTTGTTCCACAGTACCCTTATAATGTCCTCCATTCGGGTTTTAGACAGCGCTGCCGCCTCGACCCACTTGGTGAAATAATCTACGATGACCAACAACATCTTCTTCCCTCTTGGTCCATTGGAGAAGGGTCCCACTAAGTCGATCTCCCACTGTGCAAAAGGACAGGGGCTCACAATTGGCATTAGCTCGTTGGGATGCATTATGTGCTCGTTGGCGTATTTTTGGCATGATTCACAGTATTTGGTGTACTTCATGCAATCCTTCAGCATTCCGGGCCATCCATTCTAGATCAGCTGCCTCTGCAGCATTCTTGGGCCCGCGTGGTTCGTTCTTGTTCCCTGGTGTGTTTCTTCCATCACATATTTTTGTTCATCTTTTGCTAGACAATGTCGTAAGGGATAGGCCAAAGACTTCCTGTACAGGAGACCATCGAGCAAGACATATCTCGCTGCGTTTCTCTTTATTTTATTTGCTTCGTTGACGTCTTCGAGAAGCTTATCTGTTCGTAGGTACTCTATGTACGACTTCATCCATATGTCTTCTTGGGATGTTCTTATAGCCAGTATTTCTGTTGCTTTGTCTATGCTCTTCTTTTCTAGGGTCTGGAAAATCACCCTTGACATGGTTGCCTGTTCTTTGATCATTTTGGACAAGGCATCTGCCAGCGCATTTTCCTCTCGTGGAATTCTAGTGATAACGAACTTCTCAAACCATTGTACGAGATCTCTTACTTTCGTCACGTACTTTGCGATGTCGGTTCCTCTAACCTCGTAATCCCCATTGATCTGGTTGACAACGAGTTGAGAGTCTCTGTATACCTGAACATTTGTGGCCCTAGCCTTTAGAGGCATTCGCAGCCCAGCAAGCAAAGCTTCGTATTCGACTTCATTGTTTGTGACAGCGAACCTGAACGTGGTTGTTTGAAAAGTTTTTTCTCCTTCTGGGTTGATCAGGACAGCTCATGCTTCTCTCATAGCTTCGCTTGATGCTCCATCTACGAAGAGGATCCAGATCAAGCTCCGGTCCGATTTCCGTTATAGGGACTCAGCATTCCATAATGAAATTTGCCAGTGTTTGTCCTTTGATTGCGCTCTGAGGTATATATTTGATATCAAACTCGCTGAGCTCTACTTCCCATTTTGTTAACCGTCCTGATAAGTCCATCCTCTGCAACATGTTTTTGAGAGGTTGGCCGGTCTGTACTATCATGGTGTGCGCCTGGAAATGCGGTCGTAATTTTCGCGCTGTCAGGACAAGCGCGTAGGTTAGCTTTTCCACCGTTAGGTAGTTCAGCTCTGCTCCGCTTAGTACCTTGCTGACGAAGTACACCGGGTGCATTATCCCATCGATGATTTTTATCACTACTACAGAAATTACTTCTTCTGATGCTGCCAAATAAATGGTCAGTTCATCCCCCGGATTTGCTGACTAACAGGGGCAGGCTCATCAGGTATGTCCCTTGCTCGGCGTCGGGCGTCCACTCAAATTCAGTTATGTTTTTGAGTGTTTTGAAAAATGGGAGGGCTTTATCTCCCATTTTGCTTAAGAACCTTGAAAGGGGCGTTAACCGCCCCTTCATCTTTGAACATCTTTCCGTGACTCTGGGCTGTGATTTTAGTCGGGGTGGCTTCTATCCCTCTGTGGCTCACCATAAATCTGAGGAATTTTCCCGAAGTTACTCCGAATGCAAATTTTTCGGGATTTAACTTCATGTTGTAGACTCGCAGCCTGTCGAATACCATTTTTGAAGTTAGGTATGAGGCTTTTACGAGCTCTGCTCTTCACGATCATATCGTCCACGTAGCACTCGACCGTCTTTTTAAGTTGGTCTTCGAATATCTTGTTGACCAACCTTTGGTAGGTTGCTTTGGCGTTCTTGAGACCAAACAACATCTGTTGATAGCAAATATAGACCCTGATCTGTCAAGAATGCAGTGTGTTTCTGATCAGCCCAATGCATTGCTATATGATGATAACCAGCGAAGGCGTCCATGAAACTGAGTAGTTCGTGTCTGAAAGTGGAATCCACTAGTTGATCAATAGACGACAAAGGGAAGCCATCTTTCGGGCAGGCCTTGTTCAGATTGTTGTAATCTATGCACATCCTCCACGTGTTCTTTCGTACGAGAACTACATTGGCCAACCAATTGGGGTATCGTGTTTCTCGTATTACTCCTGAAGCTAGCAGTTTGTCAACTTATTTCACAACCTCCGCCTATTTTTCTGACGCGAAGTTTCTCTTCTTCTGCTTTACAGGCCTACTTCCTTCTACGATATTCAATCTGTGGGTAATAACAGAAGGATCTATCCCGGGAACCTCGTGGGATCCAAAGGCGAACACGTGACGATGTGCCCTTAAAATGTGCTAAGCTCTTCTTTTTTCTGCCTCCGTTAGGGTGTTGCTGATGTAAGTGACTTCACTAGGGGTGTCTCCAATCTGTACGAGTATTATTATATTTGTTGTCTTTTCTGTCATCCTCTGCGGCTTCAGTAATGGATACCTCCGTGGTGGGAAGCTCGGTCTGAAGCGTTTTGGGGGTATGGCTTTCTGAAGACAAATTGCTTGAAGAGAAATGGCGGTTAGTTTATAAACCAAGTAGGGATCTGGGTTACCGAATTGATAGTATTGTTGTCTAGCGCCAATTGTTGATGTCAAAATTTGGCCTTCCGTCAAATCAACAAGAAACCGGAACTTGATGCACTACAACGTCCGTTATGATAGAATATCCCGTTTAAGATGGTTCTGGCTCCTGCTCCTTGCTCCTTAGAAACCTAAGGGAAAACCTGCAAAGGCTTCGAAAATCGCTCCCGCTCAAGACAGTCAGATTGCTCTTTGCACTAAAAGATTTAATATTGATTAAACCTTTTGGGGGCGAGTATGAGTTACTCAGTGAAAAGTGCATGTGTCTCGTGGAAGACGATGGGGGAGGTTTTTATATGCTGAGTTAGGCCGACTGTGATAGGCGGTGTAGGTAAGGCGGATGCCGTCAACCGTTATGGAAGTTGTTAGAAGTGACTCCAATATCGATTGGTACCGAACCCGGTTTACGACCCGCCAACCCGCTTATAACCGAATTTTGGACCCGTCAGCAGAGTTGATTACTGAGATAGGGTTGGTATGCGAAGCAGGACTCCAAGACAGAGCTGGAATGCGAAGCTAGACTTATGTCGGTTATAAGTGTTAGCGTATCCGTGTAATGTCGGTTGTAGAGAGAGAGTTAGTGAGGCGGTGGGATTAGGGTTTAGTAGCTATATAAACTAAACCCTAAGGAGATCCGAATTCGTTTTTTTTAACAGTTTTCTCAGAAAACCCAATAACGTTTTGTTTTTTGGTAAACCATTTTTCCCGAAAATATAATTTTTTTTCCCAAGATGACTGTTATTCCCCGAAAAACTTTTTTTCCCGAAACCCATTTTTGTTCGAAACATTATTTTTCAGAACCCCTTTTTTCGGGAAAAATAGTTTTCGAAAAAAAACGATTTTCAGGAAAAAAAAAACTGTTTTTGAGAAAAATCGGTTATCGGGGAAAAACATTTTTCGAGAAAAATGAGTTTTCAGAGATAAGCGTTTTTTGAGAAAAACTATTTTCAAGGGAAAACGGTTTTGGGGGAAAGTGGTTTTCGGAAAAATCGATTTTAGGGAGAAAAAGAATTTCTGGTAAAAAGACGGTTTTCGGAAAAAAAATGTTTTCTCGATTTAGAGGAAAAACGTCTGTTGAGAAAAATTGTTAGCGGGAAAGAATTTATTTTCTAGGGAAAAATGTTTGCGGGAAAAAACAATTTTTGGTGAAAGTGGTTTTCAGAAAAAACCCGATTTTAGAGAAGAAACGCTTTCGAGAAAATTTGATTTTATGGAGAAAACGGTTTTTAAGTAAAAATACTGTTTTTCGAGAAAAAAAATTTCTCAAATTCGGGGGAAAAACGAGTTCTAAGAAAAATCTCGAGAAAAATGATTTACAGAGAAAATGTTGGGTGAAAGTGCTTTTTCGGGAACCGTTTTCGGGAAAAAATGGTTTTAGAGAAAACATAATTGTAAAGAAAGGTTTTCGAGGAAAAACGGAGTATGAAAAAAAAAACTATTTTGAAGAAAAAAAAATTATGTCTTTTATGAAATAATCTTCTTGAGTTTATCTTAAATTTAAAATTTGGGTTTATTAATCCAAAATCCTACCAAATCTTAGGGGGTAGGGGTGGGATTTTGCTCTAATACAAATTTTGGACTTAGGAATCCTTAGGATTCAAGAATCCTAGAATTTTTGGTAGTCAAACAGACCAAGGAATCATGATTCCTACCAAATCTCATTTTTGGTATGAATCCCGCAACCAAACAGTGGCAGACACAGAAAATTTTTATTACCGGGCCACACTTTAGTTATAATAAATAGTGAGTCCGTGGGTATATGGCCCAAAATAATATTCAAAAAGGGTTTAGGGTCCAATCTTCCCAAAAAATGGATTTTTAGTCCTTTTGCTCTTGGGACTAAAAACCCTTAATATATATTACATAATTCCTTCCATGTCCCAGTCATTTTTCACGGGATTTTAATGTGTGGGGCTGCACAAAAATTTCAAACGGTTTAATGTACCTTGATTTTAGGATAAATTTAGGAAAAACGGTTAGATTCTCACGAAAATTTCTCTCTCTTCTATAATCTGTTTAGAAACAAAATCTAAACTTTCCCAAATCAATTTTCTCTCTCTTCTTTACAGATTTAATATGGAGATTTATTAGCCAAAAATATGGAGATTTATTAGAAAAAAATAGATAGAAACAAATCATAATTTCTCTCTCCTCTAAACAGATTTGGAAATCAAATCTTCTCTTTCCTATTATCCGAATCAATCTAGGATCAATTTAGCCTGATTTGGGGGTTAATATACAAAACATATATATCACTTTCTCTCACTTAACTTTCAGTTTTGGAAATAGCATATTTTTCTGGGAACATTAAAGCAGCATTTGTTTTCGTTTTTACTCATACATAAATACACATCGAATACAAATTATGAAACAAATACGTAAATTATGTATTATTTATGACGAATAAACCATCTTTAGTCAAGTATACAACGTAATTTATCAAATGTGTTTGAGTCTTGTTCAGTAAATTACACATAATTTCTATTACATTACACATAATTTCGTTTACATTACACATCGTTTACATTCTGTTACAAAAAAAATCGTTTGCGCTATATTGTTGAAGAGCATATGTAGTCTTGAGCAGGACAAACAACATTTACACTATATTGTCGAAGAGCATATTCAAATGATTTTGCACCACCAGGAAACAAATGACCAACTTCAGTAGGAAATTCCATAAGTAACAACAAAACTGCAAAAAGAAAACATATACATTTGTTAACAAAACATATAATTTACTAGAAACGACATGTATAATGGAATAAATTATGCATACTGTTTGTTAAACTTCATAATGTGTTAGGAGACAAACATACTTTAATTCGAATCACAAGGTCACTGTTATGTGAAAAAATATGTATAATGTGCAATAAATTACATATAATTTTTGGAACATTTATTGTACTATAAACGACAAGGTACTATTTTGGAAAAAAAAGTACGTGTAATGTTGAATAAATTATATTTAATTTATGCAGATTTATAAGATGTTTTTGATATTATTTATAAAGCATGAATAATTTGTAACAAAATAAATATATTTTACATTCTGTTATAAAAACATCGTACAAAAGACGTCTGCGTTATGTATGTGTTATGTTCTGTAAACATCATGTAATGTCGTGTAAATTATATATCGTTTACATTCTGTTACAACCAAATCGTACTAGATCTACTCTGGATAAAAAATGATATGTAATTTATTGTAAACGATCCGTAATTTATGTTAAATTATATATCGCTTGCATTCAGTTATAACAAATCTTACGAGATCTTCTCTGCATCAAAAATTGTACGGAAACCTTGATGAAGATTTGAAGAAATAATCTAAAAATCTATAACCTAAAACTACTAAAAAGTAACAAAATACATAGATACAAACACTTCTTAATCGCATTATCTTCAGTAAAGACGGATTTAACATTAACATAATAAAATCGGTTATGAATCTTAGAGAGAGAAAATACTGAATTATGATGAAGATTTGATTAGATGATACAGAGAGAATTCGATTATAATGAAATTCATGAACAAAGTTCATGATGAAGATGAAAAATATTAAACAGAAAAGAAGAAATCAAAACCTTTAACATTACTTGAAAAGCAATATTAAATCTGATTCAGAATTTGTTCCAATGGAACGAAAAATGATTTCTGTGATGTGTCTTACCTGATAAACGATGAAGAAGATGATTTCAGCTGCTCTAATGAAGAAGAAACAAGATTTCTGAGATTAATGGATGATTATCAAACGATTCTGATTTAGAGAGAGAAAAGATAAGCAGGTTTCGGTTACTAAAGATAATGAAGATCACGGTTACTATGTTTATAAACGTGATTGGAGAGAGAAAGGTGGGAGATAAAAATAGAAAAAGATATTTTGGATTTTAGAATGTAAATCAGATTTTATATATAAAGAAGGTTACTATAGGTATTATAAATTAATATGTATTCTATGGATTTGTGTTTTCTCTCTAGATGACACCAAATGGACTAGATATCCATTTGTATTATTTTTTTGGTTTTGAAACCCTTTATAGGATTAGAGAGGACTAAATGTCCTATTAGGACCCGTTTTTTGGACTATAAACCCAAAAATTCAAGAAAATATCATGATCAATTGATAGTTGGTTGTCAAATTACATTACCAACTTCTGTCAAAATTACATAAATTATTGCTTCATAAGTAAATTGTCCATATTCAGCTTTAAAAAAAAAAGTAAATTGTCCAAAATTTATGTGGTGTTCACATTAGTAACCCTTATATGTTATGGTGACATTCCCAACGAATCGCATGTAATTAACTTGTGAAGTATTTAATGATAATCTCAATATAGATAATTAGTCATACTATTTAAATTACATGGAAAAAGATTATGTAAAAAAAATGAGATTCTTTTTTTACCTAAAATAGAATCCTCATAATTTA
>BEHA01050439.1:1019654-1032075 GCA_002897215.1 Eschscholzia californica subsp. californica | reverse complement strand
ATGAAGAATAACAACCTAGGTCACGAGGTGTTAACAAGCTTCCGAGGAACTTCCTTACGGATGGAAGAAGACTACACCAACTTTTAAAATCCTCAAAAGACATACTATTGTCAGCACGTCCTTCGACTTTGTTTGAAAATTTTGCAGCAGTGAGAAATATGTTGACGACGTCCTCATGTGAAGTTGATACTGGTCCACCTTCATTTAGAGAAAATACAGCATCAACCATTTCTTTTAAAACAGCTTCCAGATCTGACCTGATGGGTAATATTAAGAACTTATCAAAATTATCCACGAAGAAATTAAGCAACTATAAATGTTAAGAATACTCTGCTTTATCTGATATATGGTATTTTTTTTTTTAATTATCTGATATATAATTAACAACTTCATTAAATTATATTGAAGAGTAGTACTATAAATTCATGGTTCAGATACATTACCTAGAAAAGACCTACACAGCTATATTTCAGTTCAACTCCAATGGATAAAACAATCAATGCAAATTACCTCGTTTCAACACAAGATACTGTTAAATGAAAAATATCAATTTCCTACTTCAAGCATTCATGTTGCTTGCCTTTGAAAACAATGCACGTTGCTAAGAATTATCTATTATAGCATAGTTAAGTCCTGTATATATATATATATATATATGAGTATGACTTATCACGTCCTTCTGCTCCCGATGTCTGTTGGTTCTTTGCAAGGCTTCATAATTAGTTTCTAAGGATAAGAATGAAGATATGCTCATAAAATGGTAAACCCATATTGTAATGATTTGATTTGTGAATCTTGGAAACATTTTCATATGATGAAAGGGATTATATGGAACAGCCAGTAAGTCAGAGATTAAAGTTCTACCTGTCCACTACACCATCTCCTGTTACATCCAATAATTGATAAATGAACTCTTCAATCTCATCCCTTGTTCCTTTCTCGTAGATACCCTAGAAAATAGATATCGAATGAATAAATTACAGTTACTGGTTCAGACTACATGCCATTACAATACACCAACAAGCATTGAGTTATACACATACAAATATCTTCTTGATCTTTAGGGGTTTTGCATTCTAATTCTTGGCCTTGACCTGGCGGTCAAACAAGGTGAAGAATTGCTAGTGGTTGGTTTTCATCGATAAACACTATAAAACATACATCGATCATGAACCTAAATTCCTACTGAAAACCCATGTTCACAAATTGAAACCCTAAACCCCCAAAAAATGAAACATCTTGTAACCCAAACTAGAGTAGTATCTAGTAATTCATACAAAAGCAACTTACTTTAGCAATAACAAGATCCTCAAATGTTATTTTCTGATCATTCCGCTGTTGTGAAACCAAATCAAACATCCTCTGACCTAGAGGACCCTTAAGTCCAAAATAAGTCTAGAAGAAACAAAAAAGAAAGAAATCAAAACTTATTAATACAAAAATAGATTTATAAAATTAGGTTTAATAGAGTAGTAATGAGAGAGCGATGAATAAACCTGGAAAACTGAAGGAGAAATGTATTGAGAATTGCTCTGTGATTGGGCAGCCAGTGAATCAAAAAGAGATCTGAGATTTTCAAGACCTTGTTTAGCGAATGCTCTTCAAAAAAAAAAAAAGAGAAAAGATTAGAAATTAAACAAACAGAAGATGAAAAAAAGACAAAAGTATAGAGAAGAAATATGTTTGTTACCTACTTGCTGAAACGAAGCGTGGATCCGAGGCAGGTGACTGAGAATTTCCCATCTCTCTCTCTCTCTCTCTCTCTCTCGTGCGCGCACTTTCTCTCTCTAGAAATGAAATATTTTCAAGAATGTGAGAAAGTGATGATCGGATGAAGAGGGAAAATACAAGAGAATCAATCGAGAAAAAGGTTATATCTTTGTCGGTCGCGCCAAGCCCGCTGGTTTTACCGGATACGAAAAGATATTAGCTGGTCCCACTAATCCTACTTCAAGCCTTTGGAATACTCCAAGGGTCAGGCGCCTTGATATTTTGGACCAGTTTGTGATTCGGCAATACCAATCCGTGTGTTGCTTGGCACTCATGCTAAGATGGAGGTAAATTGGGTAAGATTGTGCATTAGATCGGTAACTGATCTTAAGGCCCTATATATAAGTTTTTTTTTTTTTGTTGAAGGGTAATATATTAAGATAAAGAGTCTATTACGACCATCTGGGAGCCCATCTGATCGTAATTTGGTTTGATTCGGTACCTAAATGGTTCGATTGAACAACCAAACCACAGGGTTAAACTTCAACAAGAACATAATTTCGACCTTAAAATCTGACTTAACCATTAAATCTCTACCATGAACATAAATTAAGGCTTGTTTGGTTTGCGAAATCAAGCAAGAGCTTGCAAGAGAACACTACATTTGGTGGAAATAAACTTTTGTTGTCCACAACTCTCCAAGTACAACACTAATGTTGCATTATTTTGAACGCGTCTAACTCACGTCAAGTCCATTTTTTGGTTAATCGATTTTCAATTGGTTGTTTACAAATGAAGATCCACTATCCAAGTTACATTAATTTCAAGGACCCTTTCTTTTGCCAGAACAATTAGAGAGGCGTAGAAGAAGACAGAAAGAGAAAAAAAAAAGAGAAGCAAAAGATGGCAGGAGAGAAATAGTGGTGGGCAGAGGTGAGATGATCAGAGGAAGAGATAAAAAGATATGAAGAAAAAATATTAAAGGTCGTCAACAATGGCAGTTCGGCAGCGACCTCGACAACATGGAAAGAAATTGTGGTGGAGCTTAGGGAAACAAAAAGGAAACAAAAAAGTGTTGGTCAATATTTTTCACTAAAAAATTTGTACCTCGTAAAATTGTCTTGGTTCTCCAAAGCGACGGCCTAAAATATTATGCCGTGCAAGTAAATGTTCCAGACTTATTATATTTTTGGACAAGATTGAACGACCAGAAAATGCGCGTTATTTTTCATTTGTTATTATCCTTTTCGTAATTTTGTCATACTGAATAGTCATTTTGAAATTGCAGCTCATTCTTTAGAAGGTCGCGGCTTTGGGTATCTAGAATATTTTCCGAGAAATAAAGACTTTGGTTAGCTAAATTTGACTGTGGGAGTAACCTTGTGTTTAAGTGTAAAAAAATTGACTCGTTTGATTTTTAGTCCTTAATCATCATGTCCCTCCTCTAACCACGGCTTTGACTAGCACCCGCACCTCTGACTACCACCTCTATTTATCTATCTCTATTTGTATCTTTCTTCCTTTATCTCTTTGCCAGAAGGAAAGCCTTCGTTAGAGTAATCGATCTTGTTTGGGGGATTCTCCAAAACCAGATCTCTCTGGCTTGGGAGAAATCCTCGAAACCAATTAAACCAACTATTCTGGCGAAGGCTCTCCTTTGTCGGAGCAAAGAGAGGTAGAGAGGGAGAAAGATGAAAGGAAGGAGAGAGAGAGAGATATGGAGAAAGCGGAGGAAAAAGAGTGGAATGAGAGAGAAACACAGTTGTAGTAGCGGTCGAAGGTGGTGTAATCGAAAGTAAGAGCGAAAAGTCAAATTAGAAATTAAAAAACAAACCAATCAGTGGTCGCAGCTTTGGGGAGTAAAGAAAAAACTCAGGGAATAAATTCTTTGAGAAATTCATGTGTTCTTTGTAAAAAATCTCTGGGGCATATTTTTCTACGGAGAATACAGAAAAGTTTACAATTTATAAAATTAACTATAAATAAAAAATTTAATTCCTTTCCCCCCCTCTTTCTTCTTCCCATCTTATTTTAAGTCTTTTTCCCCTCTTTCTTCTTCCCCTCCCTTTTCTTCTTCTCTAGAGAAATACTCATCCATCTTATCTCTTCCATCACTTCTAACTAAACTTTTTATTTTTTTTTCTCCATCACTTCTCTTACTTATCTTCTCAAATCTCCAACACCTACTACCCTTACTTATCTAACACCAGAAACAAAGTTAGAGAGATAAAGGGAAAAAATATATTTTTAACTCTGAAAATCATCAAACAAAATCTCTTGTAGTTCTTAATACATCTTCTATAGGATGTCCAAAGAAAGTTCCTTCATCCATTAATCCTCTCCAAGAGAAGTAAACACATTTTAAACCTTAGAAATCAGTTGACTTTTAGTCCTACAACATATTTTTCATCAATTCTAAACATATTAGGTTTGTTCTCTATGTTTTTAGGTTTAGTGATTAGAAAAAACCAAAACTTTAGAGAAGAAGATGAAAAAAATACTTGGAAGGAGTTTAGGGTTTAGATCCCTAGAAATATTTTGTTTAAGTTTATAAAAGTTTTTTCTGAGTTCTTTAACGAAACCTTTTAAAAATTTCGTTTTTTTAACTTCCAAAATTGAAACTTTGAAAGTCCTATATCAACAAATAGAAATAAAAAAGTCAATCTCAGTTGACTATCTTTGTAGAAATTTTTTATCCTTATACATTTTTTCTTTATTCACCGAAGTCACGACCATTTTAGGACTCAAGTCTCAAAACAAGATGGAGGACTGAATCAAAGCTATTTGATCAAAGTCTTTATTCTGGGATAATATTTTGAATGGCCCAAAGTGGGCGAGGTATCAGATCCTCGCCACAATAAAATGTTTGCTCTACCCCAAATTCAGATCTGAATCTACTTATGCTACCTATAGCTTATAGTGAAAGGCTTACAACTTTGAACTAGTAAGAAGCTCGTTCTAGTTCATACCAAAAACCCTAATTTCAGTCATAAAATTACGATACCCTGAAATTATATCGATTTCGTTTTCAGAAGTAGAAGCCGAATTGCATATACATGTTGGGATGCTCGTTTTATCGACCCTCAACCTAGGAGTTCTCTTCCCCGGGTTTGATTTACCTAAACCTAGATATCTATTTTCTCATGTTTGTTAAGGAATTAGGGCTCTTGCTACGGTTGAAATTCTTCTGAAGTCGTTTTCGTGTTAGGTAAATCGATTGATTACCATGATTATAGGGTTCATTTATAAAACCATAAGTTAGGGTTCTTGTATAAAAATCCCAATTTCTTTGCTTTTGTTTCTTGATAGCTATTTGTTCTCTGTCTAATTCAGTTTGTTGAATTTACAGGTTAGGTGAGTGTTGCTTGTGATCATGTCTAGACCTATGTTACTAGTTTTTTTGCTGATCATGCTCATAATCACATCCCAATTTGAGTGGAGAACTCCACTTGTGAGTGAAATTGAAGCAAATGCGAGTATTTCTAGCAAGCAACAGAGAATTTCAGAGAGGGAAGAATTTGTTAAAGAAAAAGTAAGTTTAGTCTGTTATTTCTTTGGTAAGCTGCTAATTTGATCATCCTTGTTCTTCTTGCCGCCCCGAATTGTGGGCTCAGTGGCTTTTAAAAAAAATCAGGATAACATTAACACGATATATAATCATAAGTTATACATCAATTGGCTTGGATACATTATAGGTATGAAATACACTCATAACTGTCATAAAATGTCACAAAGACACTCCTAAACCGTAAAGTCAACAACCCTAAATGCCATAATTTATGCCCTCCATAACACAAAATCAATAAATGATGGATTTCCACCTCCACCGATTTTCAATCCTGTGACCTCTGGGTTTTCAGAGTGGATGCACTATGGCTGGAGCAAGACCCCAAGTGCAAGAACTTTGTGACTTTGTATATCGAGGATAATTACAATGCTTTTGCTACTAGAAATAATGTAGACCATATATTCTTATAAACATAAGTTTATACTATGAGATCCTATTAATACCCATTTGCCAAAAAATAAGAGATTTACAGTAATTATCTTGTTCGTCTTCTTTTTCTCAATAAAAATGGATATATTGAACATGTGTATGCATTTGATGGTTCCGAGTTTAGAGGAAGAAGTCATATAATGTCAAGACAGAAACATATTTGGTATCTTCTTGAACGTGTAAGGGGAAAACATTTTAGATCTTGTTGAGGGAATCTGTTTAGTCACTTGGATCTAGTATTAGTTGAACTTTTGTAGTTTGAGTGTTTTATGGGGACGATTTATATGTTTATTTTATGTTTGAAGGTTTTTCTGGTTTTGTACATCACCAACCTCAGTATTTACCTGTCGTTCTTTGGCAACACAACCGAGGAGTAAACCAGTGTTCCCTGTGATTGTGGTTTTCATTTTGAATGTCAATAGTGTTTTAGTTAATTAGAACTCCAAAGTATTTTAAAAATGATTTGATTGTACTCATCAAATTTCTGTTATCTATAAACAAGAACGGGAAGATTTACCTTACTAGAAAAGGTCTAAATATCTGACCACATTATGTCATTTGTCGAACTATCTAGTTTGGTTTTTCATTAGTTGCTCTGGGGTCATGATAATAGTCTTGTATGTTTCTTATTAAAAGAAACTATTCTGTTCACGTATGTACTGGGTAAAAATTGGCATCAATGTCATGCAAGATCTAGAATCTTCACATGAATCTTAACTTGTACAATGTGAACACGATAAACTTTTGAGGTTATCATGATATTGTTACTTGGATTGACGCCGCTGCAAGTAGTGATAGTCCGTATATCTGTCTGGTGATCAAATCTTGTTGATGGTTATTTTACTATCGATTCCGTGTTTTGGAATTTATTCGTACTTAACTCTATTTGCTGTTGCTTGCAAAACTTTTCAGTATCATTCGTCATAATTTGTCAGCAAAATCTTAGACATCGGTTGCGTTTCAAGTGAAGTGCAAAGTGAATGTATACTTGTTTTCTGTCATGTTTTATCTTTCATCTTCTTGTCCCATATATCCCGCAGCAAGATAGCCTATCTAGAGAACTAGGAGTCACAATGAACTAGGTTTGATAACATCAGCTGGTCTCCTATTAATCAAGGGACAACATGCCGTAAGTTTCAAAAACCACCAGCGACCTCCTAATAAGAGCCTTAGTTCACGGTCTATTTGGTACGAGTGATATGTGAAAGAGGGGATTATTTAAATGAGTTGATTTATAAATGGATTCATTTGTTCAACTTTTGGCGACTCTATGCTGCCACTTTTGGTGGTGCTTCGTATGTCACTTTCAAAGGCGCTTTTGTGAAACTCGCTCGGCATCGTTTAAATCACTTTTAAGGCAACACTTTAGCAGTCACTTGCGGGCACGGTTTTACAGGCATTTACACCTGTCTTTTGTGGTATTGTTAGCAAAAGCTCTGCCGGAAGTGCATGGGAAGCGTCGAAGTAAGTGTTTGGAACTGTTATAAAAGCTCTGCCAGAAGTACATGGAGCATCTAGTACATAGCATGTGCATCCTATTACAGATCATTTGATTTATGTGGTCTTACTATCCTCATTTACATATCCTCCCTACCGAAGATACCCTTCAGAATTACAAGAATTGGCCACCTATTATACATGCATTCAGTTGGTATAAGCCCGGTGTAAGGTACAAATGTACTTGCTGGTCCACAAGTATCTTAAATTTCACAAGAATCCACCGAGTTGCATGCATTTCTGAAATACTCTGGAACTTCAATGCTGTTTATCAAGTTTATTAATGTCTGATTAAAAACGATTTTCATTCAATCATCTCAATGAATATAAACTTGTCAAATAGAGATTAGGAATTAGCTAGCTATTTCTTTTTGATATTATATTGATCTTATTTGACCCTTATTCGCTATCTTCCCTTTTTAAATTGCAGATCATCTTGTCCCAAGAGAAGAGCATTCAGAGACTCAATGAGCTTGTGAGGAAACTTCAAAAGGAGTTGCGTCAATGCAAAGGGGATGGTGATACAGTGAACATAACTGCCCATTCGTTGACTGAAAATATAAACGAGCTTGAGCGGCAGCAGATCCTGGAAGATTAGCCAGGTATCTTGCTTGTTTTGTAGTGAATTTTACTTGTTCATGGGAGTATCAAAACCTACCTTTCTTCACCCAAGCAACTTAGCTTCACCTTAGGCATCATTACTTATACCCACCCCCAATCTTCTCTCAAAATTAACACCAATCTTATCATCTGAATTTGGTGGAAACTCCAAAAGAAATGGTAGGATCGCTTAGCAGATTGTATTGCTCTGTAAATAAAAATACCTTTCATGTACTTGATAATGGATACTATGTATGAGTATATAAACCCTAGACTCCCCTCTGAGGGAATCACCTTTATACATGTGTAGAGCTGTAATAATTTGAACTTGTGCTGTTTGGTTTGTGGTTCTTTCGTGTTAAAATCTCTATTGTCCGATGACTAATTTCGTATTGATGTGTCTACAACTCCGCATCTGCCTGCAGAGATATCCAATGCTCTCGGTGTGATGTGGAAATTATTGAAACTAGGGTCAGTTTATGATTAGAGCCCAAGAGATGGATCAGAATGAGTATTTACTGGTGAAGGCTAGCTCTTTCAGCAGAATTCTTCTTTCACTTTGTGCCCATTGACCAGAACGTCATTTTGATAGAATCCTAGTTTTAGGTGTTTTTCTAGTAATTTGAATTCAAATCCTCTCGTTCTGAATCTCCCTGCCAGTAAAGTAAAAAGGAATTAGAGTAGAAAAAATCAAATTGTAAAGTTCTATCCATATAGATCTTTCGATTGTCGTATGTTGTTGCATCCAATAGTGTTTTTTTTGTTGTTGAAACGTCGCATTAGTTAGGAAGCATAGCAGTGCATCAGTCAAAATATAAGGTAGACTTATCGTTCTATTCGTATGAGAATTACCTTGGTGTGTGTTGGAGTCGAGGATATAAATGACATAGTAATAGACAAGAAAGAAAAACAGTCTTATGCTTCCAATTATATACGCGTTTATTATGACCAGAATACCAGATGGTCCCAATTGGATTTTGGTTCATATAATGAATTTCAAACTGCGACGACTTTTATGTGATAACAATTCTTGATGTTGGACTGCTATCGTTTTTCAACTTTCTTGTTTTGACATGTTTCTTTTCTTCTATTCTCTTTTACGTATAGTTGGTTTTGCTCGTTTCTAGTATAGTTTGAACCACACCCTTTTCAACCAAGGATAATTATCCGAAACGTAGACATAATTCGCTTCAGATGATTCTCTTCGGTATCTGTCAGAAGGACAATGTTTATGCTTTTGCTTGTAATTTTAACTACAATACTGTTCCCTAATTAAATTAAGGAGAAATTTGAAGAACACCTGCATATTCTGTTCTGTAAAATAAAATCCTTTTAGGAATCTTGCGTGAGTATGTAAAGGGAGAACGGCAAGCTTTATGGGGACCTAAGGGCAAACTACATGTTGATAGAGAGAGGGAGAGATGGGGATATTGATGTTGCATTAATGAAGCAAGAATTGAACAATGTGGGAACAAAATTATACAGTTTGTTGCCCTGTCGAAATCGTACCACATCCGAGATTCTTGCATTATATGATTCGCGAGTAACAATATTCAAACTCAATCGCGGAATAGCAAATCTTTAGAAAACGAATAGGGTTAAAATCGTTCACCAACATATATAGTGAGAGATAAGTTAGTGAGGTTTTTTGCCATGTGAGAAAATTTTTTTTTTGATGAAAGGTACTACTATTAAACCAGAGTCTATTAGAAACCCATTTAGCTAATGCATCAACATAAGTGTTACAATTACGGGATATATGAGTGAATATAGTTCCTGTAAATTTGTCCTTGATGTCTTTAATCTGTTGGATAATTCTTTGTGTTTGCCAGTGAAGATTTACTCCCTTGCCGTTGAGCGCTAAGATTATTGCTTGATTATCACTTTCTTAGTGCACGTACGGAATTTGAAGTTGCAAAGCACCTTTGAGACTAGATAATATTGCTAAGCTTTCGCATTCTTCCGCATGTTGTCCTCGAACAATATCTGCCACCGCTATTATGTAGTTAGCCTCTGCATCTCGTATGATGTAACCAATTCCCACCTGTTCATTAAGACTGACAAATGAAGCATCTACATTAATCTTTAAATACGGTGTCGATGGAGGTCTCCATGTTTGGGTATTTGTTTTTTCCTTACATTTCTTGATGGTACTAGACTCAGTTCTTAGTGGAGTCGTCGAGGTATTGATAATCCTTTCTATTATTTGTAAAGGATTTTGTTTATTCGTAGTAAAGCAGTTCTCGCATCTGGCTTTCCACAGGAACCATAGAATTCTAGCATAAAGGTTAATTGTTTCTTCTTCCAGTGGTTTCCATTGCTGAATCCACTGAGTAGTAGTATTGATAGTATCCGTTCTAATATTGAAATTGAACCATATTGCTTTAGCAAAAGAGCAGTGCAGCATAACATGATAAAGTGTCTCCTCTTCGTTACAATTAACACATGAGTAATTATTGCCAATGAATTTACCAATCTTTGCTCTTACTGGTAGGCTGTTAGTGCAGCATTTCCAAAGAAATAGTTTAATCCGAGGAATGGTATTCATGTTCCATATAAAGAACCAGTCCATCTGAATTTGATTATTATAAATGGTCTGGTTTCGAAGAAAATTATACATGGATTTAAGAGAGAAATTACCTGATTTAGTCAGTGTCCATATGGCTTTATCCTCTTCGTTAGGATTAAGGTTAATGCTAAGAATAGAGCTGCAAATATCATTGTTAAAACACAAATTTATTAAATTTAAGTTCCTAGTACCATTCGTAATAAGTTGAGTTACCGTCTCGAACGAGCAACCTCTATCATTAGTGATAGGTGGTGGATGATTAGGTATCCAATAGTCAGTCCACATATTGATATGCTCACCTTTATTAATACTCCAAAAAACAAGGCTGTCAAGATTATGATGATATTTGGAAATAGATTTCCAAGGCCAAGAATGATGATTCTTCGGCTGCGTTGGTTTATGAGAGTTATGAAAGTATTTTCCTTTTAGTAATTGAACCCATTTAGCTTCCGGGTTATTGACGATGCGCCAGTTAAGCTTGTGCAGAAAAGCTTGATTATCGAGCTTAGGAAGACGCAGACCCAGGCCACCCTGATTGCGAGATTTGCAAATCGAATTCCAGTTGATAGTATGGAAGGTTTTGGATTTTCCCCACCAATAAGTCCTTTGAATAGACTCAATGCTGTCACTAATGCCTTTGGGAAGGGCAAAGCACTGCATTTGGTATCGGGGAATGGCCGCTGCGATAGTTGAGATGACTACCGAGCGGCCAGCTTGCGAAAGAAGGTGAGTTTGCCATTTGGCAAGTTTATTCTTAATTTGAATAATGAGGGAATTAAAAGCTTGTTTCTTGTTACGATCAATAAAAAGCTTAGTTCCCAGGTATTTATCCCCAAATGACGACTGATGAACTTTAAGTTCTCTGATAATCATCCGTTTGAATTTCGGATGCGAGTTTTTAGAGAAAAAGATGTTCGATTTAGCATAATTAATCATCTGCCTAGATGCCTCGCTGGTTCCTTAAGAATCTGTTTCAGATTGTAAATATTATCCAGAGAGTTTTGCCCGAAAATGATACAGTCGTCAGCGAAGAGTAGATGTTTAATAGTGAGGTTCGAGTGAGGAATGGGAAAGCCAATGAAAGAGGACTCGTTGTGATTCTTCTCTAAAAGACGACTAAGTGCCATGTGAGAACTTGTAGTTATAAATCTAATACACCAAGTATTCATTTATAAATTTCAACAAAAAAGAAAAGAAAAAAAGGAAGTATTCCTTTATAAATACTCACCCTCTTTAAATCTCTCTATAGCACTCGTTTTCATAGAGGAAGCTAGAGAAAGAATTGATTTTCAATTCGGGTTCGCATCTTCTTCTCCTCTCTTCTCTTTTTTCTTTTTTCCATTTCGTATTTACTCTCATCTTTCTGAAACAGAATGTCAACTTTTTCTTCATTTTTTTTTGTTGAAAAACTTTTTCTTGATTTTATCTCTAGTGTAGTAAAAAAAAAACAACCCGCAACAAAAATAACAATGGGAAACCAATCCCCATCTGGTAGAGGACAAGTGTGGTTGTCGTGCCATTATTAATTTTTAACCATACATATTAAAGTAGATTGGTATAAAATGTGAAACAAATTTATCACTAGCAATTTAGAGGTTGGTTTTTCTTTTTCTTTTTAGAAGAATAGGAGTACATGAATATTGACTTTTTTTTTGATGAAGTCATGAATATTGACTTTGATACATGCGAATGAAATATACTCCATTGATATATATACTGTCCTAAAAATACTCATACACCCCGACGGCCACACAAATTACCACTGGGAAAAATGAGAAGTTGGTCGTTCTATATTATAACACTGGTAACACATATAATTATGGCGTATCGCCGTCTTTGAAAGTTATGGTTTCCTAGTGATAAATTTGAAGTTATGAGTTGAAAATGCAAGAGAAAGAAATATTGCTAGTATCCCAGAAGGCTGGTGCAGTTGTTCATTCTATAGAGAAAACAACACCTAAGTCATTACACGTTTGGACTTGCACCAAATTTAATTTCAATTAAATTTGAATTTCCAAATAAAAAAGAGGGTTTAAGTACTTAAATCT
>BEHA01050439.1:995282-1009572 GCA_002897215.1 Eschscholzia californica subsp. californica | reverse complement strand
TTATTGCTCGGCTGCTAAGTTTCCTCTGTTATCCTCTGTTAATGTATTCATACATTTCAGTTGACATGGGAGGGGGAATGTTTGGAGTTTCTGATTCTCTTTCATTGAAATATTCAGAATGCTCAACGTGTACTATGATAAGATTTTTATCGATAAATTTATAGCAAATACTAAAAGCTGACCAAGGCGGTGTTTCTTTTTCCCATTGTTTTGAATCTGACTCCTCTGAATTTGAATCATCTGACTCAAATAGACCCAAAATCAGCACAAATGAGCCATTTAGACGAGTTGGACAAAAAAAAAACATTTTCAAATCTGACTCAAGTCAATTTAGACCTTGACTCGCATTTCAAATCTGACTTCGAAAAAGAAATACTACAAACAAATACAAATGATTGGAGGAAATCACATATCTTAACAAGTTCTAATTCTATAGGTAGAGGCATCTTAGACTTTTCCATACTGTCTATACTCCATAGCTTCCACAAAAGAATTACATAAAGAATGTTGTTTTACAATTTAAGTTACCAAATCACCAAGAGAGAATATGGATAGTCCTCTGGTTTTAAATTAGAGAAACATTTGTTAGTGTTTTTTTTTTGTCAAGATTGCAAATTTCCGCGCCACAAAATATTCCGACAAATAAATTATTCAACAAAAGCAGATGAAGGAAATAAGATACATTCTAGATATACATACACCTTAAACAAAGGACCAGGCACTGCAAAAGACGAAATATTTGAAGTTGAACACATAAACAATAAATACCTGCCGAATCAGATCTTCAGATTGAAAGCTATCGCATACTGAATTTGCAATCATATATAATGTCAAGAGATCCACTGCAACAACTAATATTAGAAGAAACATGGCATGGTGCACAAGACGAGTAAATGTTAGCTTGTCAGAATGAGAATTTACTTCATCGCGTTAATCCATTGAGTTACTTGTGAAACAATAGTTCTATTACATTGTTTAGATAGCACCTCAGGGAAGAACAGTTGTTTTTAAGTTCGATTTTGTGATACGGACGAAAGCAACAATGCAGAGGAGCTAGACCAGTTGACCTTGACCCAGACCAACAACTTTCACCCCTTGTATAGGATGGCACATATATCACCTTCAAACTAGAAGATATGAAGCTCATTCTGGAATATATAGCTCGTGATTTTGAATAAGATTTGGTCATTTGGAGCCGTAAGCAGGAGCTCGAGCTATAGGCCGTAGAATGAGAACATGGGAATGATGAGAAAGAACAAGAAATTGATTATGACAAAAAATGGAACTTTCTTCCACAAAAAGAAGATGAAACTTTACATTAAATCAGAAGAATTACAAGGTAGTTTTACAAATATCAAAACTAAGAGCACCTCACAACACAAAATAAAAAGTTTGAAGATGCCAAACAAACTAAATTCCTATATAAAATTTGAATGCCTTAAGTCTTGGAAGTTGGAACATAGAGGACATGACCCACTCAGTGTTATAACAAATCACAGAAAACTAGATAATAAACGATAGAGATAACAAATCATACACAAGAACACAAGAATTTTTGCAGTTCAGACGAAAAGACTAACTCCATAGCAAAAACAACAAGATAATTTCAATATGTGCGAAGAACAAGATTAAAGATAATTCTTAAGAGCTTCTTCTTCGCCCTAAAATTTCTGCTCTCTCTTACCTAGAAAAGGAAAACCAAATATGTTCCCGTATATCCACCTAGATATAAACTCTACTTATACTAGCATCTAATGAATTCAACATTTCAAACTACGATAAAGGGTAGAATTACAACTACTGCTCAAGGAACACCACTTGCTATCGCTCCTAAGTCCTAATGGTGTAAGAAATAAGTGGTTCACACCCTGTTTTTGTTTGAGGATTGATTTTATTATTGTAACAAAGCGCATGATTAAACAATAATACAAGATTATCCATTGCAAAAAATAAACCCATTACAGGAAGTAAGTTTGATAATAAACTAAAATGTTAAGAAACTAAAAAAAAAAACAAAGATCTCAATTCAGATTCGATTGTCTTTAAGAATTTCATCACATCAATCATTTAGAACAAGTAGGCAAATCTAGAAAACCCAACTGACCTTGATAAACTTTCATCAGTTCAGGAACTTCTTTCTCATACTTTATTACATACTTCTCTAAGAATGATTTCTCATTCATTCTTAACACAGGATAAATGTTCCCTTTGATCTCAACCAGACCCTTGGATTCAAGAGTTCGAACAACTAAGCATCGAGGAATTATCCTTTTCTCTAAGCTAAATAAAATAATCCATGGGTTTTTAGCTACATAAGATGGGCTAATTCCCATTTGATTCACAAGGAAATCCATTATCATAGTTATCTTCTTCTCAGATGTAATCATACAACATGGTTGTTTCATGAATGCTGTTTGAATTTCAGATTCTGAACAACCCCATTTTCTATAAACATTCAATTTTGCTTCCCAAGTAGATTCACTCATTGAAGCTAATCCACCAATAGCTGTAAGAAATGTAATTTTCAAAGGATCAAAACCCATTTCTTCAACTTGTTCCACAATCTTTTGAAATCGTTCAGAATTAATTGTAAGAAATTTTGGTTGGGTTAGTAATATAGAAGTGATATTGGATTCTGGGACATTTTTATCTCTCAAAAGCTTGATATTTGGCACAATACCCTGATACAGATCTTCATGAAAAATACGAGTAGAACGTTTTAGGGCAGCAACAACCTTACTGTTAGTGTGAAGAATGCTCTTGAGGAAATCAAAACCAGGAATGATTTGGTTTTGCATGCTTCTTTTGAGGAGACTAGGATTAGTTGAGATGACCTTTATTAGGTCAGGACCAGTAAGTCCAACTGAATTGAAAAAATCAAATTTGGGTTCTAGGGTTTTGTGAGGGTGTGATGAGAGTATGGCTGGGCGTTTGTTAACCATTTTGAAAATGTGGGGTTGAGTAAAACCCTTGGATTCGAAAAAGGCAATGACTGAATCAGGTTGAGTTGAAGTTTTGAAACCCATTTCTTTTGAAGCAGTGATAGCTTTATCTTCTGAGAATCCCCATGAATTCATAAGGTAAGAAACTACAAAAGAAGAGGAAGATGAGATGTTGGGAGTTTTGTTGGATATTGATCTAGTTATCTTGATAGAAGAAGAAGAAGAAGGATTTTGAAGAAGAAGAAGAAAATAGAGAGAATGGGTTGTTGGATCTCCATTAATGATCTTTCTTCTAGATATAACAGAACCACGGAGAGAAGGAAACATTGAAGAAGAACAAGAAAGAGATGGATATACAGAGAGAGAGGGAGAGAACTCACTGGTTTAGGGAAGAAGATGATTTACTACTACCTTCAGAGTCGCTAATCAATTCGTATTCTCATTTCATCGCCCTTTGCGGGAACTATTCTCTTGTTTGTTTTCCGAAGAAACTCTGTACATTCGTTTCTTACAAGGTTCGGGTGGGAATAGGGTCGTCATCGGGCGACCGCGGGTACCTCTAGTCTTGGTTGAAGTAGGGTCGGGAAAATGGTCTGGAAATCCGAAACCCGACCCTAACCGCCCGATCCGAGGCGACCCGGAGACCGAAGAGGACCCGGCTCGGGCGTATCCGGTCCGATATTTCGGGCGGATGTGGGCGGTACTCGGGTAGGAGGTCTTACCCGAGTACCGCCCCCACAAAATACAACCGAGACCTGCCCCCCCGAAATACAACCGAGACCTGCCCGCCCGTCTATACCCGCTACCCGGCTATACCCACTACCCGTCTTCATTAATCAGCTTATGATCCAACGCTTGAGCATCACCCGCCGTTGGATCCAGGGGTGTACATTTAGTATCCAAACCGACCAAACCAATCCGGTCCAAACAGATTTGATCGGTTTGGACACCGATCCAATGGTTATCTAGATTGGTTTGGATACTTTAATATAAAAATCAATTGGTTTGGTCTATGGATTTGTTCGACGGATAACCGAAAAAACGGAACCAAACTATTTATTATTACCTTCTATATATTATATATGTGAGAATATATGATTCAATTGTTTATCATTTTTTACCTTCCTCAAATGTTGATAAACTATGTCGAATTAATCATGTACATGTAGACTTAAGTGTTTGTGAGATAATACTACTTTTTAGCACGTTTTAAGTATAATTGTAGCAAGTTTTAAAGTTGAAAATTCGAAAGTTTATTTTTGGAAAAGTTTTGACCTTTAACCAAACCGTTCATGCATAGTTTGGTTCGGTAACCAAACCAAGGTTTGGATTAAGATTTACAATAACCGAACCCTTTCGATCGGACTACGGATAAGCTCAAAAAGTCAGATATCCAACCGATGTTCACCCTTAGTTGGATCAAAATATCTATTCTATATAAACCCTCAAACGACCAACAGTGTCGTTCTTTCAAACCCTAAACTTAAACCGCATCCACAACTCCACCGCTCACCACCGTCCTCCACGCTCCACAACACCACCACACCACCTCAAAACATAAATCTCTTCGACGATTTCTATCTCTTCGACGATTTCTAACTCTTCGAGGACCAACCATCACGACTCCTAACTCTTCGACGACCACCGCACCTTCTCGGCATCTCGGAAGACATCAATATAGAGCAACCATAGCATCAAATCAATGAAGCTTTATATCTCTATTCTCTAACTTTTGATGTATAAGATGGTTACAGAAATAGGAAGCTTTATATTGTTTTTTGTTTCTGTTTTTTTTAATCTTAAATGATGTACTTTGTGTTTTCTTTTTCTTTTTCGATGTTGATAGTCTATATTGTGTAAATGATGGATGATGAATCATGGATGAAAATCAGTTTAATTTATTGATATTTTTAATTAAGTTTTTGTTTTTTTATTCAAATAGTGTGCGACTCGTCCGCTCGTTAGAGCTTGATCGGGCTCTCGGACAAAACCAGGGCGCGGGCACAAAGATACACATATTTGTCTGGGTCGACTTACCCGATAGCCCGATCGGACATTACACCCTCGAGCTCGATCCACCCGTGCCCGCGAAAGGTAGAGTCTGTGCCTGACCGAACCCGCCCAATTCCCACCCCAAGCTTGGAGCTTTACGGATTACCTATGTCAATGATAGGGTGTTTGATTTTTGCACTTATGAAGTGATTTTCGTTTATTAAGTACGGGTTGGCAATTTTAGGTTGTTCGTTTTTTCACTTAGTTTTCACTTATAAGTGGTGGAAAAAATGACATTATTATCCTTCTCCTAATATAATAATGACCAACATAATTATAACTAAAAAAGAAAATCTTAAACAATTGATAAGTGCGTAACATTTTTTATGACTTTGGTGACAACTCTTCCTTTTCTTCGCTCATCCTTGACCTAAGTTTTTCTCGTAAAAAATTCTCATCTCTCCTCGTACACTAATCACGGAACCACCCAAACTCAATGATGTAACTTGAGCTCGTTCTCCTTCGTAATGCCTAATTGTTTGCGGTTAATGTTATCGACACAAAGTATTCTTAAACCTTAGTTCTTTTCTACCTAAACTCACAAATTTAATGAATTAGTATGGAATGCTAATATTTAAATGTTTTAAGGTCAAAATAGACAACCACTCATTTTTATAACTTATAAGTGCTAAAAAATCAAACACCCTCTTAGCGGGCGCACTTAGAGCGGGCTAGACTCATAGAGTGTTAATCGGGCTTCAGGCATGTCAGACTTCGGCGTACATAATATATGAAGAAAAAAGAAAGTTAATAAGAACATAAAGAAAAATCTCTCTCAACACTATAAAGAGATACAGATTTCAACAAACAGTGAAAGAAAAGATTTAAACATACAAGTATAAAGGGATTTTTGTATAAAAGTAAATAAATAAACGGATTTAGATAAGAGAGAGTTACACAGTTCGAGACACAAAAGAGAAAAAAACATATCTAAACAAACACAAACAAAACTGAGAGGAAAATTTATAGATCTAAACATATCTAAATAAAAATAGACTTTGAATTTTATAAGAGGACTTGCATAAGTCTATCATGTTCATCAAATACCTCTAGCTAGGTCCCAGACATCTAATATGTTTACCAATGTCTTAAGGCATTGGTTTTAGATATTGAAATAGAAAATTGTTGTTTAGGTACAAAAAGTAATCATACTATTGAAATCAAAGGGAATTTCTCGTATTTGGAGGTGAAACTCAAAGCTATTTATCATATTTTGAAGGTGAAAGGTTTTCAAATGGTGGAAGTGAATCTGAATGAGATTTTTCGAATTTGGGTTGTGAAACTCAAACACCTAACTCTGAATTTGAAGGTCAGTAAGCATCATTATTTTTCTTATTCATCTCTTACTTTTGAGATTTATATATGTATATATATGTTATAGTTATCTTGTTTAAGATTTTATTTTACTTAGTTTAATAATCGATTAATGTAGTTGAAGAAGAGTTTCACACTGATCAACATGTTAAACAAGCCACAGACAAAGAACCAATTGTTCCACCTGAAATAGGAATGAAATTCAGTACTGACGATGAGGTATTCGAATTTTTCAAAAAATATGCTAAGAAAAAGGATTTTCTATTAACAAGAGATCTAGAGTGAAAAACCTCGATGGGAATTTCACTTATATAACAACTTCGTGTTCTAGAGAAGGCAGTAAAAATGCTAAGACTACCAAGTCATTGAAGCCTATGCCAAGTTGTCGAACAGGTTGTCAAGTTAAGATATGTGAAAGGTTTGAATTAAATGGATATTGGAAGATTTCAAAAGTTGATCTTGACCACAACCACTACATTAGTCCTACATCATCTCGGTACTTCAAATGTTATCGAACTATTAGTAATCCCGTGAAAAGACAACTCGAGTTGGGTGATAAAGCAGGTATCACAACAAATAAAAATTTTCATCTGCTCGTTGTTGAAGTTGGTGGGTACGATAATGCCCCATTTATAGAAAAGATGTTCGAAATTCTTTAGATGAAAAAGAAGGGAACGATTTGGTAAAGGTGATGCAGAATCATTAAACATTGTTTTTAAAAAAAATGGTTGAACAAAGAAATGGGTTCTTCTTTAAAACTGATTTGAATGAAGATGGTCGGCTAAAAAATGTGTTTTGGACGGATGGGCGAAGTAGAGAAGCATATAAGGAATTTGGTGATGTTATCACATTTGACACCACCTACAATACAAAGAGATATGAGATGCCATTTGCACCATTTGTAGGGGTTAATCACCATGGCAATCGATCCTTTTTGGTTTTGGCTTAATAACAAAAGAAGATACTGAATCATTTGTTTTGCTCTTTACCGGTTGGCTTGAGTGTATGGATAATGCTGCCCCTAAAGGTATCATTACTGATCAGGATGCAGCTATAAAACTCGCAATTGAGAAAGTATTTCCGAATACTAGGCATATATGGTGTCTGTGGCATATAATGAAAAAATGGCCTAACTAGTTTGGTAGTTACACCAATTACGAGGCAATAACTAAAGCTTTAAAAAGATTGGTACTTGACATCCAAACAGTAGAGGAGTTTGAGAAAAAAATTGTATGAGATGATCAATACCTTCCAGTTGCATAATAATGAATGGTTGGATGGATTATATGGAGAGAGACGAAGATCGGTTCCGTGCTTTGTGAAACCATATTTTTGGACAGGTACGTCTAGCACTCAGAGAAGTGAGGGAATTAATGCTTTTTTTGATGGCAAGCTGAACTCAAAGACGACACTAAAACAATTTGTGGAACAATGTGTTTATTCTTCAAAGAAAAAAATCAAAAATGAGAAATTTGCTGACTTCAAGTCTTTATCGCAAATGGTTTCATGTTTGACTACATTACTAATGGAGAAACAAATTCAAAATGTATACACTATAGCAAAATTTCAAGAGTTTCAGTCAGGGATTACTGAAAAGATATATTGTTATTCGATTTCAACCCGTGAGACGCACATAGGGTAGAGCATGAGATAGGATAGGAAATTTCGGTAGGAGGTTATTATAAGAATGTGACATTTGTTGTGTTATTAATGAAACCTACTACTGAAGTTTGATTTTCTTATCATTTGTTCGAGTTCAAGGGTATCGTATGTAGGCATGCCTTTCTAGTGTTACAACAAAACCAAATCTCTTTATTACCCGAAATATATATTGTTAGACGATGGAGAAAAGATGTACGTAGGTCTCACACAAAGATGACGTTTGAAGTGAATGGTCAAAAGGGGGCTGTAGAGGAATTGCGATACAATAATGTGTCGCAAACTTAATGAACTTGCAGACTTTGCTTCTGAGCATGAATACCATTTCTTGAGTCTTTCAGAGTGGGTTGATAATGTGTTGGAGAGCTATAAAACGAGTCAAGCAACTGCTTCAAGTGTGATTGAGAAGACAGATGAGCCATTAGAAGAAAGTAACAGAAACATTAATATCCATGATCCAGTAGTTACTACTCGCAAAGGACGCCCACGAGAAAAAAAGATTAAAACCAATCAAGAGGACGAGTAGGAAAAAAAGCAAAGGGTGGCACTCTCCCAACAGATTGAATTAAGTTCCTAACCTAATTTACTCATTCATTCCTTGTCATATATTTATAATGTCTTCATGGATGAAATTGGTTATTGCTTTGTTGTTTGGTACTTTCATTCCTTGTTTATATATTTATATTTTGATTAATTTTTGAATCATACGTATTGTATTTTGATTTGTTGTTTCATGAATATTATAGGTCATACGTATTCTTTGTTGTTTGGTACTTTCATTCCTTGTTAATATTTATATTTGAATTAATTTTTGAATCATACGTATTGTATTTTGATTTGTTGTCTCATGGAAATTATAGGTCATACGTATTCTTTGCAGCATAAACAGAAGAGAATCTACAACTACCTGAATTTGAAAAAGTAACGTCAGACCTTTGTTTTGGTGCTAAGAGCAGTTTGGAAGTAGCTTCTGATCTATGGGAATAAATTTTGCAGTTGTTAGGCGGTGGATACTCGGAGTTAAGCAAGAAACCGAAGCAAGATGGTTGAGGGAAGAAGCCCGCAACCTTATTGTACAGAAAGAACAACCTACTTCCAATATTTTCCTAATGTTTTTTCTTGTACGTAAAATTGTAGTTTAGGTAATAAAATGAGGTTTTAGTACTTAAAAGGTCAGGAATTTGACCTTGTATGGAAGGAACTAAGGATGTAGGTTTTGATGGATAAGTTTTATTTAATGGGGCAACCTACTTGAAGTTTTCAATTTTCTCTTGGGAGTAAGAAATTTATATATTACAATTTTGATTATAATATTAACTCAGAGACAAATTCAGCAACCTACTTGAAGTTTTCAATTATCTCTTGGGTAAGTTTTGTTTAGACTATTCACACACCATATGTCACCTTCCACAAATCACACTAATCTTATAATATAATTTCTTCAACTATAATTCAGTAAACCTAACAGATTTACTAAAAGTTGCAGGTCCATTTCACACATTCCTGAATTATCTTAAACAACCCAAATCATTGATACTTTCCATAATCAAGCAAACAACACAGATGAAGGAGTTACAATTTTTGCACCAAAAGATGAAGCTTTTTCATCTCTTAAAAAGCCATCTCTCTCAAATCTTACCCAAGCACAAATAAATTCACTAATCTTACCCATGAAACCTTGTTATAATACAACATGAAACCTTGTTATAATACAACATGAAACCTTGTTCGAATACAACATGAAATCTTGTTCTAATACAACATATTTGAAGATATAAAACACTTACAATGACCATTTAACCAGTTTAGACAAAACTACTAACACGACTAAACCTTGAATAACTACTAAAACTTGCAATAAAAACACTACATTGATTAATAGATCTTCTATATTTTCGTTAACTCCATCTTTTTCGGCATTGAGGTTACCACTTCTTCTTTCAATCTTGTCAAATTTGTCAGGACCGTAGATTGGGAGCTCTCTGAACTAACCGGTTCAACCCATATGAAGTTATTTGGATGTTCTTTACCTACTAGACACTTGTAGTACTTTCGCCTTGGATTTCCGTCTGTTCTAGACGTCTTGATTTCCATGTTGTCTGCTCCACAAAAGCAGGGTATCTGCGGATAAGATCGTCTCTCCATAAACTGCAAAAGTATAACATAATACAGATTTATAAGTATCACAATAATTGAATAAACAATCCTCTAAAATCAACCACATTCTTGAAGAGTAAAACTAAACAGATAACTAAAAGGTATTATCTCTGAAATCAATATTCTAAAATCAACCACATTACACTAAATGTAAATGTTATGGATATCTCCTAGAAGTGTCATGAACAAACCCTAGCAATGTCACGATCAAAACCCTGATTGTTATGTATCATGATCTTTTTCTAAAACAGTATAGTCATTGTATCAATTGTTATGAACAAACCCTAGGAATGTTATGATCAAACCCTAAATTTTATGTATCAATGATCTTCTTCTAAAAATTACAGTAACTGTATTAATATTGTTGTGAACAAACCTTAAATATTACTTTGAAAAGATTAAACAACAAGTCACCTTGAAAGATCACCGAACTCAAAGCTCCCAACTTCAATCTCACTTTGCGTTAGGGTTTTCGATTTGGCCTTGATTTACAGAGAGAGATACGGGAGAGAGAAAGAGAGAGGGGTGAGAAAGTATGAATTGTTATGTGTCAATCCCCCATTAAAGTTGTTGCTAAGAGATTGAGAAGAAGAGGGAGACGGGCAGGAGGGAGAGGGTCGGGAGGGAGAGACGAGAATTAGTCTGATTTGGGTTATTTGGGGTTCTTTTTTTTTAAATCTTGGCCGTTCAATTTTGAATGACCACATGTTGGTCAAAATTTTCTACGGGAATGCCAAGTTAGGAGGGTGACTGGACTGGGCATTCTTATGGTCACCCTCTTGGGCACCATAGCATTTCTGTTATTGAAATCCTACTTGCAATACAAAGAAAATAAGGTTTTGATGATTGTAATTCCTCTTCAAATTGTTGCAAACATTGTCCAAGTTGTGATTGATGAAAGTGGACCTTATGTTCAAGATTGGATCACTTGGAAACGAGTATTGGAGACACCAATTTTGACAAAAATGATGGGACTAAAGAGGTATTTTAATGAGGTAACAAATATTGCATTTGACATATAATTCAGTATGTAGATGCAGTATTATTTTCTATACTATTTTGTGTTATCAGTAAGTTTGTTTAATGTTTATTTCTCTGTATGATATGTTACTCAGACGACTTGGTTTTCATTGACTTTCTATGTTTGTTTATATGAGCAAATGGAACCAACTACCAACCTATTACATCATCTTTGTGTAATTCTTCTAATGCTTTAATGTTCTTTATATATGTATTTATAAACACAGATAATCCTTAAGTTTGACTGTTATTTACTATGTCTTTTATGAGGGGAATTTTTAGTGGAAAATCAAACGATTATCGGTCAAAATATATGGCCCAAATGGATGACCAAATATTGGATATCTAGTTATGACTAACCAAAATGGCAAATAATCGTGATTAGAAGGGAAACACGTATGTGATGTCGTATTTTATATTCATCTGATGCTTATGCATTCTTTTTGAGATATCGGTAGAAACAAGTGAAGGAGTTATCCTTCTTAATGGAGATGTCTTTCGACCAAAGATGCAATGCGAGCAATTTGTCGGATAAGACAATTGATGAAGAAGATCATCAAGTCCAGATGATTTAGGGATCGTAATGTTTAGCTAGAAACCAACTACAACCGTCGAATCACGAAGCGATTCATGGCTAACTTCGTCCGGATCATACATCGGGTTACACCAAAGAGTGTCAACTTGATCAGAAGATATGACTAGAGGGATGAGATATATATATACATAGATTAGATCTGAAAATATGTCCAAAAGGCCTAAAGAAACATAAGGCAAAGATTATACGGTGTACGGAGGCCAGAACAAAAGGGTTTTGGGTTGGGGAACTTAAGGGCACTAAAGGCCCATTAAGGGGATGACCTAGGCATGTCCGACCATGCGTTATGGGGCCAGCAAGATCTGCCCATTAGGCTTAGTCTGGTCGGCCACATAATTGTGTAAGGGAAAAAAATAAAATTAAGTTTCTATTTTTGACTAAATCCTAAACCTTCTCTTTTGGGTCTTTTAGGAAACCTAATTAGGATTGGACACTAACGTAGGGACGCTATATAATGCCTCATTAGAAGAGAATTAGGTGTTGATTTTCTCAAGAAGCTTTCTAGCTCTACAACATCAAGTAGAGAGAGAGAGGGAGAAACAGAGAAAAATTCCCAACTATCTATCTAGTCTAAAGAAGAAGGTGTTATTCGTCTAACCACCATAAAAATTCTAGCAAACTAAGAGGTGGGAGATCAAGTTGATTACTCGGTGTCTCAAGTAGAGGAGCTACAATTGGAGCTCTTGATCTTCGTAAGCGATTGAAAAGGTTCGAGGGAAAACTAACGATTAAGGTAATCTCTAACTTCTTAGTTTATTATTAGTTTATGCATGAAATCCTTGGGATAGTAGTGTTAGACATTAGATGTTGAGATTCCGCTAACAACACTAGGAGACACCACAACCCAACAACAAGGAGACCCCTGAATTAAGTGCTTGGAGGTTAAGTTTTGTTGTTTAATCTGAACGA
Organism: Eschscholzia californica subsp. californica; assembly: GCA_002897215.1. Taxonomy (NCBI): domain Eukaryota; kingdom Viridiplantae; phylum Streptophyta; class Magnoliopsida; order Ranunculales; family Papaveraceae; genus Eschscholzia; species Eschscholzia californica. The sequence goes on along the minus strand of BEHA01050439.1, from coordinate 996,924 downwards.
TTTGTAAACTGTTGAACGGGATACAAAAATTTCTTATGCCAACCCGATAGTTGATAATCCCTATCAAGGTACACTAATTCCATCTTGATTCATGTACGAATGCAAACTGTACTCTTATTAAACTTCATCTTCTTTGTAATCTGTTTGGTTATAAAACATGTTAATTTTTCTGCAAAAACATCTCAACGGTCAATGCCTCTGGACTGGAGTAACTTGTTCAAGCATTTTCAATAAATTTTGGCGTGATGTTGTACCATCGTCTCGATGGTACTAAACTCATTGTCATACATGAGAACCAAAGAAGATTTTTGCAACCACCCGTTGCAGCTGTCAAGGTAATTTGTATCTTGTCTCAAATTAAAGATTGTCATTTTACTGAAATCAACTATTTTCAATATTGAGGGCATCAAACTATAAGTAATGCGACAAACCTAGTACTTGCTTTGGTTTGTTATTTCTAACTCAAATACTATGATTAGTGCTCATATGTAAATCAACTCAAATCAAAGATTGACATTTACGATGAATCAACTCATTTTTCAGATTAGGTTCATTCCATACCTCCATGAAAGACTTGGATGAACTCTCAACTCTTCTTCAAGTACCTCTAGCAGCAGGAACTGTGAATAGAGGTAGTGAAGTTATTGGAGTTGGTATAATTGTCAACGTCTGGACAACATTTTGTGGGTCAAACACTACAACAACTGAGCTCTCTCAATGAAAGTGGTTTTAAGTTGAGGGAAGCCCAACATTGATGGAAGTGTTTTGAAGCTGCAAGAACTGATGAAAAAACTGCAATGTATTGGTTAAAGTAGCACTTTTTTAGACATTGCTACATTGTTGTGATTTGCTTCATTTATTTCACTCGAGTTGTGTTATATGCATTGGATACTATTACTTCATATCGATATTTCAGGACAAGTGTTGTAGATGCGAATGAATTCAACTCCATAACTATCAAAATACTCCCTCAGTCCCAAAAAGAATGACCTAATTTCTATTTTGGTTTGTCCCATTTTAGTGTCCTATTTCTAAAAGTAAAGAAAGAAACTTTTCGCTATTTCCAATAATACCCACTACTATAAATTTAATGACAACTTTATTTAAAGGTAAGTTCAACTTTTTGATTGTAAATTATAATAGTTAACGAGGATAAAATTGGAAAAACCATGTTATTTTTCAAAGTCAAACACCAATTAATGATGTTCCCTTGATAAGTTGGGCTTTCAAAATAGGTCATTCTTTTTGGGACGGAGGGAGTACATGTTATCATTACATGAAGAGGTTGCAAACTCAATTTGCATTTGCAGCTATGAACTTGTGCAAATGCAAAACGCAAAACGCAAATACAAACTGAGTATGTTTTTTGACCTGATAATAACTATGAAATGTTTTGTGTTTTTCTACTTATTATCTGTTGTAAGGCTTTGTCTTCCACTACTATAATGTGTAACATCTACACTAATATGGTCATATGTAACCTATAACTTAAAGGCACATTCATGTGTATGCATGTAACTCCTTGTGTAAATGTCCATGAATGTACTTACTTTGTAGAGCCTATAAAAGGGATTCTAACCCAATGTAATCGACACAATAATTGGTAGAACATTTTACTACAATCTTAAGGTAGATATTTGGT
>BEHA01050439.1:981536-992552 GCA_002897215.1 Eschscholzia californica subsp. californica | reverse complement strand
AGGCATAGAAGCCTGAAATAGAATGGTGTTACCCACAGATGTAATGTGCCTGTTCTTTCTCTCAGCTCTCCCATTCTGTTGGGGAGTATAGGGACAGGAGCTTCTGAAAAGTATCCCACACTTATTTAGAGAAGTGGAAGAAGAACACCTATGTACTTCAATTCCTAGAAAATAATGAAGAATACCCAACTCCTTCATTGCAAAAGCAGTACCCAAATCAGAAACCAAGCTCCTGTCCCTATACTCCCCAACAGAATGGGAGAGCTGAGAGAAAGAACGTTGCAAGGAGAGATACTTGTTGATAATGACGATAAGATGTTCCTATCCTTTCTCCCCCTTCTATCATTGTTTAAGAAACGTCTATTATAGACCAATTATTCCCATGAAACAGACGTCAGTATAAAAATAAGTTTGTTATTTTCGATTTATTTATTCAGTGACGTCTTACCAGTTGACACCATCATTATTTATTAAATATTTTATTTAAATTGGAATATGTAAATGTTAAAATATACCAAAATCATTTAAATAATTTTTATTTTATGTTTATCGGGATATATCTTGATGATGGTATCAAAATCAATGGTAATTAAAGGCTAGTCAAAGTAAGTTGTATAGCTAATCCATTATCATTTGGTCCAGATTGATTTCCCCTGTGCCAAATTCTATATTTGTAGGTTTGTTTTTTTATCTAATTATTTGGATCTGACTCCTAAAGATCCGAAATGCCTGAACTAAATGGACTCAAACTTATTTTTAATCGGTCCATTCAGATGAATTAGATAAACTAAACAATTTGAATATGATTCCAGTCCGTTGAGCCATCAAGTAGATTTCAAATCTAACTTGGAGAAAAACATATAGGGCCAAAATCATGCCATCAATGTCCATGTGGATTCTACGGATGTAATAGTGTATCGGTAAAGAAAAGGGTCAATGTATAAAAGGCCATGGAATTCAATAACCCAATCAAGAAAAATTTAATATGCCATGGATGTGCCCATAGGGGCCCTTGACCTCGTTCAAAGCCATTGGATATTGGGTGTACACACTATTACACTATCTATGTACACGCCAACAAAATTCTGTCTTTCAAGTCTAAAGGGAAATGCTAGGATTATTCTGAGGATGACCAGTCCACTCATATAGCTGAGGTGGCCTATAAAAAAAACAGATTTTGGTAAAAAATTCAAAACGCCACCTCAGTATATTGACGTGAGGGTGAAGTGCCTTTAGATACAATGTACAACACTAGAGTAGAAGTTGTAAGGGCGGCCCTTTCCATTATAAACCCACCTAAAATCTAGGAAGTTTTATATACACTCATGGACTTTTTCTTGGACAATTTACTCAGACCAAGTCAAAGTTCACTCACACTCATGCTCCCCATCATCATCGTGACCGGTGTTCGACCGGCGATCTTCATAAGAAGATTAAAAAGGTTCCTCCTCAATAAACTTCCTCCGACGAAGATGATGTCCAGAGTCTGCGTGAACTTTGTCTTGGTCAGGAGAAATTGATCTATTAAAAAATATAAGTATGTGATGGCAAAAATGGTGAGTGTATAAGTGTATTTGGTCCTATCTCCTATGAGGCGCCTAATGGGGAATACATTTAGAGCTTCTCTCCCTTTACTAGTACTGTGTTCTGTGATGGGCTCCAGAAAATGATATTAACATGTTCATAGGCACTAGGGCAAATGCTTTGCACCGCTCGCATATAACGATTAATTAACAATGACCAGGAGAAAAACTATCTCCAAAGATCAATCTCTCTATGAAGAAGCAATTAACTTTGTTGATTGTCAGAGTTGTACAATTCAAACAAAATAGTTTTACAATTGGAATCATAATAAAAGTACGTCTATTTTATTCAGTCTTCAGCCTTCTACTAGTTGAATCCTATATATATGCGTCTGCCGATTTTGATTAAATCTTCAACTCCAACATGTATTCTGCTGTTGAATCTTATACGCTTGTCGACTTTATATAAATCTTCAAATCTAACACGTATTTTGCTCGAAAATTTAGAAATATTTTTTAGTCAGGAACGCATTAAACTCCTAAATATTTAACTTTTCAAATCCTAGCTCACTCATTTTTATTTGAACCTTCCAATAGCTTGACCATGATTTGCATAACTTTCACTTGCATTTGTAAAACACAGATATAATCAGCTGTTTCAGTATAAAGCCCATCCAAGCCCATAGATAACTTCCCATTTGGCAAAAGTTTCTTTAAGGTTTTAACTCTTGTCTCAATTCCCTTCATGGACCTTCTAGAACCTACTAGAAGACCCCTCCTTGAACTACACTTACTCCATCTATATCCTCCACCCTTGATTGAACTCTTCTCTTTCCTCATTTGCCCTCTTTTGTTAGAACCTTCACTGCATAGAGATCCACCAATAGATGAAGAACAAAGAATGCCCTTATCTCCTAATACATTACTATCCATATCAAGAGAGAGAAAGAGAGGTTTTAGTGAAGCTTCCATAACTCAAAAAAAAAATGGTGTTTAGTAAACAATTATGAGATGAATAAGATAGAGTGAAGAGTTAGGGTTTTATAAGTTCTTGAAAATGAGTTTCTTTCTACTCTATTCACATGCACCCACATGATCTCTATTACCAACTTCTCTAGTACTACTAATCTAGTAGTAATCTTAGCCCCTAATTTTAGTTTCTCTCTCATCAAAACACTCTGTATTATTCTTTCATCCTAATCAAATTCAATGTATTCTCCATCTTAAGTTATTAGATTGTCCTTAATTTCTTCTTTCAACCAAAAATTGTTCATGATTTAGTCTTGTGTTTCCTTGTAATGAACCTAATTATAGGTAGTAGGAAATAAAAGGTGTTTTAGAAGTACAAATTTGTCAATATTTTAGGAAACAAATGCCATTGATTTTCGATCTATATGTTTGGATAATGAAAGGAATTTCGTGAAGATTCATGAATCTCAATTTCAATAAAGTATTATATATTATTGATGATTATTCACATGCCATTGTTTTAGTCTTCACATTATATATTATATAAAACAAAAGGGAAAACGATGTCTAGGACAAACACCTAAATACCCTTTTTTAATAAGGGATATTATCAAGAAGTCCTTCCGAAAATTTAAAATATAATCTTTTTTATAAATAAAATATCTTATTTAAAAAAATAACCGTGTCACTTTTAGAAATAGAATATCTAATTTAATAAAAGAAGAAACAAAAATATTGCAATGGTTAAAAAAGAAATCGAAATCTCTCTCTCTCTCAATAAAATAATTAATTTAAGAAAAAAGAAACAAAAGAAAATAAACAATAAGTAGAATACTAAAATATTAGGGTATCCACTGTATAGCAATAATAAATATTGATAATCGTCAAATCAACTACAATTGTTCATGCCCTAGAGCACGGGATAATTCCTAGTTTTGTATAATACACCATTAAAGATTTAAAGTTGAGTATAAGGAAATATTTACACGTTTTTTTATTAACAAAAATGTTTATTCGTTCACTAGCATGAACTTTTTCCTATGGCATTACATATTTTTATGTTATTTTGAACGTACGAATTTTACTGATTTCCAGTTTAGACTCTTATTTCCCCCCTAAAATTAACTAACTAAATGAAATATTCAATGGGCAGAGAAATATCTAATTGGGCCCAGGGGTGGGAATCGGGCGGGTATGGACGCCCACGGGTAAAAACACTTCGGGCTCGGGCGGGTCGGGTAGATCTTCTCTTTGGCTATTAGGGTAGTCAGGGTAGATCGAGCGGGTAATTTTTAATTTTCCTCTGCCCAAAGCCCGCCCACACCCACTAAGGAGTCGGGTTGTCGGGCGGCGGGCGGCTCGCACTACAAAGTGACGTGCTATTTATGACGGACTATTTCCGACGGAAAGAAGAAAACTGGTCGGAAAAAGGTCATATTTCCGACGGATTTCTTACTTACCGTAGGAAATTCTATTATTTCCGATGGAATGTCTAAATTCCGACGAAAGTATGAGGTATTTACGACGAGTTTACACTGACCTTCCGACGAAAATACTTAATTTGTTATTTGGAGAAATGACACTGTTCCGACGGCTCTTTATGTCGTCAGAGAAAGACCCAAATATGACGGTTTTAAATTTTCTCCGTCGGAAGAGGAAATGATTTCCTGAGTTTCTTGGCGCGAACATTTTCCGCCAAATTTTCGCGGAAATATTTTCCGCGAAAATTATTTTCGTCCGCTCGTTGGTCGGAAGTTGATGACCTTAGACCCAAACTCTACTTTCTCTTTCCTTCCCTCTTTCTTCTCTATTCTCTCTCCACGAAAATTATTCTCGTCAGGTAAGCCAACGCCCTCTCTCTCTATCTTTGTTTTTCCATTGTTGATTTTTAGGGTTAAGCTTGGATTTTCAAGTTGTACTACTAGGTTAGGGTAGTTCAGTTAGTCAAGTTTCGGTTTCAAAAAAAAAGTTCGTCAAGGTAAACCAACGCCCTCTCTCTCTAATTTTTGGTTCTTCATTTGATTTTTCCCTAATTAACCAGGATTGAAGTCTCTCTCTAGGACCTGGTTCTGCAGATCTAAATAGCAGGTTAGATTTTCCCCTAAATGTTTCCTATTTCGATTTCTAGTTCTTAGGGTTTCGATTGATTGTTTGTCAATTTTGATTCTGAAATTTTGTGAGTATTTCAAGTTTTCTACTACTTTAATCAGGTACTTCATCATTAGGGTAGCTCAGTTCACTTCTTTTTCCTTTACATGTGAATTATTAGTACCAAAATCTTGTTGAGAATTTAGGTTATAGGTTTTTTTTTTTGAGAATTTAGGTTATAGGTTGGGAAGCTATTAGTAGTATGTAAAAGATAGAAGTTACCATTCTCCCTCTAGGTCTCTCTTTTTTTTTTTTTTGAAGTTGACTACAATCTACATCTGAGATAGTCATTAGAATAAATTTTAGTTTTGCTTAGTTCAGGAAGATGAAGAAGAAGAAGAAGAAGACAGTGAATGATATTTATTTTAGTTTTGCTTAGAGTTTTAGTTTAAGCTTCATCAAATTCATATAATGATGAGAATCAGAAGGTGAGAACTATTACTGCACTGTCTTGAAATCATAGAGCATGGTTTGAATGATGAGAATCAGAAGGTGAGAACTATTACTGCACTGTCATTGGCTGCTCTAGCTGAGGCTTCTGCTCCATATGGTATTGAAAGTTTCGATTCTGTCTTGAAACCTTTGTGGAAGGGTATAAGGTCACACAGGGGTTACTTAAAAGAGCCTACTGCCTATGAGATATGAATTGACTACCCTCCTATGTTATGAAAGAGATATGAATGGACTACAGCCTGCTTGGAAGGAAATAGATTCTCTCTTTTCTGAGCTACTTGCCCGTCACTAGAAAGATTTGGATCTTCCGGAGTTCTTCAAGAATTTCTGGGTTCGGAGGATGGCCTTGGACCGTAGAAACTATAAGCAGCTAGTGGAAACCACTGTAGAAATTGCAAACAAAGTTGGCGTTGCTGATATAGTGGGAAGAACCGTTGAAGATCTTAAAGATGAGAGTGAACCTTACAGGAGAATGGTGATGGAAACTATAGAGAAGGTAGTTCCCAACTTGGGTGCATCTGATATGAATAATGGTTACAACAGTTATGTATAAGAATAAATATCATTCACTGTCTTCTTCTTTTTCCTCATCTTCTTCTTCTTCTTCTTCATCTTCCTGAACTAGTATTCTAGTACTAGTATAATGGTTACAACAGTTTTAGTTCTTCTTCCTCTTCCATGAGTTTAGCTTTATTTTCCATGAACTAAGTATTCTAGTACTAGTATACAAGTAATGCTTCTTTTTTCAATCAATTAGACTACATGTACTACTACTTTTACTACTACTCTCTTTGATGTTGTTATGTTTATTTTGGCAGTTATGTTAGTTGTGTAAGAGATGTTGGTTGTCTTTCATGTAGATAATAATCTTCTACCTATATATTGTCTTAATTAATGGGACCTATTTCATGGGTTGTTATTTTTCTTTTCTTTTTACATATAAGTATCAAATCTCATTGCGGAAAATAGGAAGCCCAAGAAACAGGAAATACAGATAGATAAATTCAACAAGAATCGTCATGAAAATGAAACCTGTTAGTGCTGAAATTAGATGCCATCCCAACTGCCTTGCTGAAAGTGCTATAATTTGGACTGCCATTACTTGCTACGATAACATTCGGCCTAATCTTTGGAGTAATTTGCATTAGTTTGCTACGAGAATGTTTTCCGACGCCTTTTTCTAAGTTATTCGTCGGAAAAGAATCTATTTTCGACGACCCACATCGTCGGAAATACTATTTCCGTCGCCACCATTTCCGACCACTTTGCGACGGTCCCGCCTCGTCGTAAGAAGTCTTTTCCGACGGCTTTCCCTTTATTTTCGACGGATCTTTTCCGTCATAAATGGTCTTCGTTTTTGTAGTGTCGGGTATCGGGCATAGTTCTTCATCCAAGTCTAATCATTTTTTATTTGTTTGTTTAGGGAATCACATCATTTCTTCTTTCATATATATATATATATATATATATATATATATATGCTTGTATTTGATCTTAGTAATAGATCTTGCTTACAGATTTGTACTGGTCTTAGTTATAGATCTTGTATAGATAATCAGAAACTCATAGTGGAATGAGATAAAGAAAGAAAGATTAACTAGAGAGAAAGAAATTGAAGAAAGAGAAACACTAGCAGAGTACCAGAACGACAGAAAGAAAAGTGGAAAAGACAGAAGTTTAGGGGAAACGTTGGGTATATATAATAGAGTCTGGTGGAGTTATTAACCCTAGATCTAACAGATGAGCGATATCTTAGAGATCCCTCATCTAACGGCAAACGTTCACTCCGCCTTATTGAAGATTTGAAGTGAATTTTTTCTTTTAGGCTTCCTAATGGACCACAAATGGGCAGGTATAATCAGATTCGGGTGTGGGCGGGAGGTCGGACAAGGGGTTTTACCCGCGCCCGCCCACCAGATTTCATCAGGCCGGGCGGGATCTACCCGTCGGGTGCCCGTGGTCAGTCATGGGCTCGGGTACCCGTGGGCGGTTTCGGGCTCACGGGCAACATTCCCACCCCTAAATTGGGGGTTACTTGAGAGTAAAATTACACCTAGACAAAATAACTTTTTCTTGTATTAGAAAAGATAAGTTAGTTCTAAAAATTCATTTGAAGACATGAATTTGGGTGATGGAGATTTTTTTTTGAGACAACTGTAAACATTGTATTATTTATATGTCAAAAGTTACAGATGAGAAAGCAAAGTTACAATGAGGGAGTTAACAGCTGAAAAGTATAAAGTGAAACTCAAATCCCTATTGTTAATTGTAGTGGCTGAGTCATAAGCCGTCGAACAAACCAACTCGTTTGTAGCAGTTTTTCGACCATCCTTCATAAGTGGAAGAGTAGCAACGAGGTCCAATAAAGTGGTGTGTAGCATAATAAGATTCCATTGCAACCCATCCAAGCTCGAGCATGAGATCTCAAGAAACCAGCACCACTCTATAAAGCTTTCGAGCAAATCCGTCCAAATTTGTCCCTGAAACACAAGCAATAACACCTCCCAAGTAGGGTGAAAGAGGAATTTAATATCTCCAAAGAAGAAAATCAAGTTCCAGACAACGGAATCATCAGACTCCAGGGTACCCTCCAGACTTCTCGCGATAGAGAAATAATATCCAACAGTCTGCCAGAGGAAGAAAAATTGAATACCTGGTTAGGGTTGCTGGTCCAGTTCAAGTCGAAAGACTCAACCGAATCAGTTAAAAGAAGTAGCAAGGCTACTAAAGGTGGAGAGAGTGTGAATAAATCTGTATTCCATGACAAATAACGAACAAATCTATATCGAAGAACCATTAAAGAGATGTATCCAGCTCTAGAGAAGCAAACAATTGTAGCAGTAGCTTGAACAATATAGGTGACCAATTTACCAGGGTCAAATGGTCTGCCCAACAGGAATAACCCGCACGCCCAACTAGATGGTCCAGGGTCAAAGGGGTGCCCCAAACAGTAACATATATAGGCCCAAGAACATAAAATTAAGTTGGGCCCAGAAAGTGTTAGGAAACAATTGTTAAAGGAGAGACCCAAGATTGTCTTTGAGTGGACACATGTTGAGATGAGACAATCCCATTCATTATAAGACGTGTCAATTATAGGAGAAAGGGGAGTAGCTCGTTCAAGCACAGAAGCAGAGTATAAGGCCCTAGCAGATGCCACTTCTGAACTTCTTTGGATTCAGTCTCTCTTCTCTGAATTACAAATTCATTCGAATTCATCCCCAATTTTATGGTGTGATAATCTGGGAGCTACTTACTTGACAGCTAATCCCATCTTCCATTGTCGAATGAAGCATGTAGAGATTGCCTACCACTTTGTTCGAGATATGGTTAAACATCAAAAGCTTCATGTTAGACATATTTCGACTCATGATCAAGTGGCTGATATTCTCACCAAACCTCTCTCTATCTCTCGATTTTGCACTCTTCGATCCAAACTCAACATCTCTCCACCCATGTTGAGTTTGCAGGGGGCTGTTAAGGAAAGTGAATCAACATCTAATTAGATGATTAAGTTAATTAGATGTATATAATCGAGCTTAGTTAGAATAGGTTAGTTATGAAAGAAGTTAGTTGTTAGAAAGTTAGTTATGAAACCAAATTGTTAGTTTCATAACAACTAACAAACCTTTTCTGTTTCTCTCTCTCTTCAGATTCTCTATATATATCTTAGGGTCCGTTTGTCACGTGAGAAATGGTGGGAAAGAAAGTCGTATTCTTTCACATGGGAAAGAAAGTCAAATTCTTTCACATGTGAAATAAACTTTTAACTGTTTGGTAACATAGTAAGAAAATTAGGGTGTGCCTTTAAAATTCGTTCCATAGGGGCTTCAACAACAGTTCTGTATGGGGGGAAGGGGCGCCTACAGAATTCTTCATCTAATTTCTACCGACTGTATGTTATCACTCTCTAAGTTAGGGTTTCATGATGAAACTTTCATCAAGTTGTTGTTGATGTTGGGAAGAAAAAGACAAAGATCCATATCATAGCATTGAATATGGAGAGATAGGGTATATGATATATGCTCTTGAGCTTACAACCGATTGAAAAAGGAGAAAAACCCAATTCTCATCAAACATGAATAGCAGGAAAAATGAATTAGGGATCTAGATACCCATGAACTACATCAACGCCAATATTTGGGGATCTAGAGGGAAGAATGATTTAAGGTCTCTCTCTTTAGATTCTAAATGAGAAACTTCTTGTTATTTTCCTCTCTTTTTTACAATCTAGGGTTTCTATAGCTACATTGATTTGTTTCACCTTGTACCCATCAAGAACAATGGGATTCACTGCTTCTGTTTATGAGAGGAAGAAGAAGATAAGTATCACAGAAGCCTTGATCCAGTGGGTTTGGATCTTGATCGTGAAGCTTTAAATGGGATAGTTCTTCTGATCTTCTTCATAAGTTTTCTTCTCTTCGAAGCCAGATCACATTAGTTGCAGAGGATACTCTTTCACAAGAGGAGAGAGAGAGAGTGAGAGATGAATGACTTGCACGAGAATGAGTGAGAGAGGGATAGGGGAATTTACATGAATACCCCCGAGGGAGGAGAGAGAGCGCGCAAGTTTGACCGTGTGAGTAAGAAATGGGTTTTCCCATGTAATAGGTGGTAAAATTATTTGGACTACTTTCCCATTTTTTTTTCCATTAGAAATTGACTTTCACACCTAAAATATCCTATCAAACAGTGGAAAATCGATTTTCGTACGAAAATCGATTTTCCGACCCTATTTTCACACCAATCAAACGGACCCTTAATGTAAATTGAAATCAATTGAATGAATGAAATCAGTTTTCATCTTTTACTTTTCTCTTTCTACTTCAAATTCTAACATGGTACCAGAGCCTTCTTCGATTTCCTCTTTTTTTTCGATATTCAAGCTTGATCTTCTTCTTTTTCCTTTCTAAGTTTGTTTTTTTTTTTTTTTTATTCTTCTTCAATTTTACTTTAATGGCGCATGATTCTTCTTCTTCTTCTCCAAATTATTCATCATCTTCTTCTTCCTTCCATCTTCCATCTCCTTCTACTGTTAATCAATATGTTTCCAACAAATTGACATCTACTAATTACATTTTTTGGAAATCTCAATTTCTTCCTCTTTTACGCTCTTTTGATGTTCTTCAAATTGTTGATGGATCTTCAATTTGTCCTGATAAGTTCATCCGAAATCATCCTACTGATCATTCTTCTCTTAATCCTGAATATACGAATTGGATCAGGCAAGATCAAATGATTCTCAGTTGGCTTCTTGCCTCTCTCACAGAAGAAACTCATAGTCAAGTTCTTGATCTCACAACATCTCATGATGTCTGGACAGAGCTAGAAAGATCTTATTCTTCTCACTCGAAAGCTCGAGTTTCTAATTTGAAATCTGATCTTCAAAACCTCAAAAAAGGATCTGATTCCATTCAAATCTATTTCAATAAAGCAAAATCCATTGCTCTTCAATTACGACAAGCTTCTAAACCTATATCTGATGAGGATCTATGTGATATACTATTAAGAGGACTCTCTTCTGATTATGGCTCTTTTCGAGCTGTTTTTTCTCTTCAATCACAATCTTACTCTCCTAATGATTTGCTTGGTCTTCTATTGATAGAAGAAAATCGATTACAACATGAAAATTCATATAATCTTCTTCACTCTTCAATCAATTTTACTCAAACATCTCCTTTTAGAGGATTACACAGAGGTCAATCATATTACAGAGGTCGTGGTCGTTCTGATATGAGGAATCATGGTCGAACCATGATAAGAGGAAGATCTTCATCTTCTTCTTCTCCTGTTATATGTCAAATTTGTGGAAAATCTGGTCATTCGGCTTATTATTGTTATAATAAGAACAATTCAGCTTTTCAACCCAAGTCATCCACTACTTCTACTGAAAATCAATCATATCTTACTGAATTTGAAGATC
>BEHA01050439.1:969233-979556 GCA_002897215.1 Eschscholzia californica subsp. californica | reverse complement strand
GTTAAGGAAAGTGAATCAACATCTAATTAGATGATTAAGTTAATTAGATGTATATAATCGAGCTTAGTTAGAATAGGTTAGTTATGAAAGAAGTTAGTTATGAAAGAAGTTAGTTGTTAGAAAGTTAGTTATGAAACCATATTGTTAGTTTCATAACAACTAACAAACCTTTTCTGTTTCTCTCTCTCTTCAGATTCTCTATATATATCTTAATGTAAATTGAAATCAATTGAATGAATGAAATCAATTTCCATCTTTTACTTTTCTCTTTCTACTTCAAATTCTAACATGGTACCAGAGCCTTCTTCGATTTTCTCTTTTTTTTTCGATATTCAAGCTTGATCTTCTTCTTTTTCCTTTCTAAGTTTGTTCTTCTTTTTGATTCTTCTTCAATTTTACTTTAATGGCGCATGATTCTTCTTCTTCTTCTCCAAATTATTCATCATCTTCTTCTTCCTTCCATCTTCCATCTCCTTCTACTGTTAATCAATATGTTTCCAACAAATTGACATCTACTAATTACATTTTTTGGAAATCTCAATTTCTTCCTCTTTTACGCTCTTATGATGTTCTTCAAATTGTTGATGGATCTTCAATTTGTCCTGATAAGTTCATCCGAAATCATCCTACTGATCATCCTTCTCTTAATCCTGAATATACGAATTGGATCAGGCAAGATCAAATGATTCTCAGTTGGCTTCTTGCCTCTCTCACAGAAGAAACTCATAGTCAAGTCCTTGATCTCACAACATCTCATGATGTCTGGACAGAGCTAGAAAGATCTTATTCTTCTCACTCGAAAGCTCGAGTTTCTAATTTGAAATCTGATCTTCAAAACCTCAAAAAAGGTTCTGATTCCATTCAAATCTATTTCAATAAAGCAAAATCCATTGCTCTTCAATTACGACAAGCTTCTAAACCTATATCTGATGAGGATCTATGTGATATACTATTAAGAGGACTCTCTTCTGATTATGGCTCTTTTCGAGCTGCCTTTTCTCTTCAATCACAATCTTACTCTCCTAATGATTTGCTTGGTCTTCTGTTGATAGAGGAAAATCGTTTACAACATGAAAATTCATATAATCTTCTTCACTCTTCAATCAATTTTACTCAAACATCTCCTTTTAGAGGATTACACAGAGGTCAATCATATTACAGAGGTCGTGGTCGTTCTGATATGAGGAATCATGGTCGAACCATGATAAGAGGAAGATCTTCATCTTCTTCTTCTCCTGTTATATGTCAAATTTGTGGAAAATCTGGTCATTCAGCTTATTATTGTTATAATAAGAACAATTCAGCTTTTCAACCTAAGTCATCCACTATCTCTACTGAAAATCAATCATATCTTACTGAATTTGAAGATCCTACTACCTATCTTCCTGATTACTCTTCGGATTATCATCATTATTATCCATATTCTGATTTTGATTACTCTTCTATGTCTCAGCCAGTTGACTCTCATCATTTCACAGATAATGAGACATATTTCCCTGAGATTCACAACACTTATTCATCTGCTCCACCACACTCTTCCTCAACTACTTGGAATCCTGATTCAGGAGCCACTCATCATGTTACATCAGATATGACCAATCTAGGAGTTCAATCGGAATTCAAAGGCAAAGGTCATGTTAAAATTGGTAATGGAACAGGTTTGTCTATCTCTCATACTGGTTCAACTATTGCCTCTTTTGATTCAAATTCCTTTTTCCTTCATAATATTTTACATGTTCCTTCTATTACTAAGAACCTCTTATCTGTTCATAAGTTTGCTAAAGACAATAATTGTTATTTTCAATTCTTTCCTGACTTTTTCAATATCAAGGACCTACAAACTAACAAGGAGCTTCTCCATGGTCCATGTGAGGATGGTCTATACACTGTTCAACTCCAATCTCTTCCTTCTGATGCTCAAAGCTCTGTGTTTTCTGCTTCATTATCTTCTGATTGGCACTCAAGATTGGGACACCCTGCCTTTCGAACAATGAAACACATCATTCAGGCAAATAATCTACCTTTCTCTTCTCTTGTTCCATTTATTTGTGAGTCTTGTCAAATGGCTAAGAGCCATTCTCTTTCTCATAAGTCAAGTGTATCTTCTGTATCCTCTCCATTAGAATTAGTACACTCTGATGTATGGGGACCTGCCTCATCTGCTTCTTTCAATGGATATAGATATTATGTTACCTTTTTAGACACTTTTACCAGATATACTTGGATTTTCCCAATTTTACATAAGTCAGATGTTTACTCCACATTTCTTCTTTTCAAATCTCATGTTGAGACATTATTCTCTCTTAAAATCAAATGTTTGCAATCTGATTGGGGTGGTGAGTTTCGAAACGTATCCAAATATCTTGAAGCAAATGGTATTGGCCATCGAATTTCATGTCCTCATGATCATGCTCAAAATGGCATGATCGAAAGGAAACACAGACACATTGTTGAAACTGGTCTGGCCTTATTAGCTCATGCTAATCTTCCATTATCCTTTTGGGATTTTGCATTTGAGACTGCAGTCTATCTCATTAATCGACTCCCAACTCCCATCCTTAAAAACATTTCTCCTCTAGAAGCCTTATTCCATATCAAACCTGATTATCATTATCTTAAAATCTTTGGGTGTGCCTGTTACCCCTATCTCAGACCTTATCACAACCACAAACTTGATTTCAGAAGCTCTTTACATATCTTTCTTGGCTACAGTCCTAAACACAAAGGATATAGGTGTCTCAATCCTCACAATAATCAGATTATCATCTCTTCTAATGTTGTCTTTGATGAGTCCAAGTTCCCTTATTTAGCTTCTTCTATTACTACCACCTCTTCATCTGCTCCTATGCCTTTCTCTCCTCCTCCTATTTCTTCCTTTCCTTCTTCTACTGCTTCTTCTCTTCCATCCAATTCTTCTGAGCCTCCTCCTTCTTCTATTGATCTTCCTCCTTCTTCCATTGTTTCTCCTCCTTCTCCTACTGTTCCACCTCCTTCTTCCATTGTTCCTCCTCCTTCTCCTACTGTTCCACCTCCTTCCATTATTCCTCATTCTTCTTCAATTGTCCCTTCTTCTGTTTTTAACTCTCATCCTATGACAACCAGAGCCAAAGTGGGAATTCGAAAACCCAAAGTGTATACTACTTCTATTTCTACCTCTGATCCCACTCCATCTACTTTTCTTCAAGCTTCTAAAGATTCAAAGTGGAGATTTGCTATGTCTGAGGAGATCAATGCTTTAATTCAAAATGGTACTTGGGATTTAATCCCCTATTCTCCAAATATGAATGTTATTGGTTGTAAATGGGTTTTTCGTATTAAGAAAAATGCTGATGGCTCCATTTCTAGATACAAGGCACGATTGGTGGCTAAAGGTTTCAATCAAGTTGAAGGCCTTGATTATGAAGAGACTTTTAGTCCAGTCATTAAGCCTGTCTCTATTCGAATTATACTCTCTCTTGCTGTCTCAAAGGGCTGGGTTCTTAGGCAACTTGATATTAAGAATGCTTTTCTTAATGGTTTTCTCAAAGAAGAGGTTTTCATGAGCCAGCCTCCAGGCTTTATTGATTCAGATAATCCAACCCATGTTTGTAAACTTCAGAGATCTCTTTATGGTCTCAAGCAAGCTCCTAGAGCTTGGTTTGATAGATTGAGCACATTTCTCTTAAGCATAGGTTTTCTGGCTTCTCAGACTGATACATCTCTGTTTTATAGCATTACTTCCTCTTCAATCATCTATATATTGATCTATGTTGATGATATAATCATCACTGGTAGTGATTCTTCTCTGGTTCAGTCCATCATTGCTACTCTCTCTCAAGAATTTGCTATTACTGATTTGGGTACTCTCAATTATTTTCTTGGTATTGAAGTTTCTTCCACCACAGATGGACTTCTTCTCTCTCAAAAACAATACATTTCTAATCTTCTCCTCAAAACTAAAATGAATGAGGCAAAGCCTGTTTCAACCCCTATGGCTACTTCTGCTATACTTAGAAAAGATGAGGGAGAACCCTTAAGTGCTTCTGATATCACCTTATATAGAAGCACTGTTGGTGCTCTTCAATATGCTACCATCACACGACCAGATATTTCTTTTGCTGTGAACAAAGTTTGTCAATTTCTCAAACTTCCTACTGATGATCATTGGAGTGCAGTCAAACGCATCCTCAGATATCTCAAAAACACTATTGATTACACTTTCAATATTCATAAGTCTTCTCTCACTCTAAATGGGTTCTCTGATTGTGATCTTCAAGCCTATTCTGATGCAGATTGGGCTGGTTGCCCAGATGATAGGAAGTCTACTGGTGGAATCTTAATTTTTATGGGTTCTAATCTTATATCTTGGTGTTCTAAAAAGCAAGGTACAGTAGCTCGTTCAAGCACAGAAGCAGAGTATAAGGCCCTAGCAGATGCCACTTCTGAACTTCTTTGGATTCAGTCACTCTTTTCTGAATTACAAATACATTCGAATTCATCCCCAATTTTATGGTGTGATAATCTGGGAGCTACTTACTTGACAGCTAATCCCATCTTCCATTGTCGAATGAAGCATGTAGAGATTGCCTACCACTTTGTTCGAGACATGGTTAAACATCAAAAGCTTCATGTTAGACATATTTCGACTCATGATCAAGTGGCTGATATTCTCACTAAACCTCTCTCTATCTCTCGATTTTGCACTCTTCGATCCAAACTCAACATCTCTCCACCCATGTTGAGTTTGCAGGGGGCTGTTAAGGAAAGTGAATCAACATCTAATTAGATGATTAAGTTAATTAGATGTATATAATCGAGCTTAGTTAGAATAGGTTAGTTATGAAAGAAGTTAGTTGTTAGAAAGTTAGTTATGAAACCAAATTGTTAGTTTCATAACAACTAACAAACCTTTTCTGTTTCTCTCTCTCTTCAGATTCTCTATATATATCTTAATGTAAATTGAAATCAATTGAATGAATGAAATCAGTTTTCATCTTTTACTTTTCTCTTTCTACTTCAAATTCTAACACCCAGATGCTTGCTTCCACCATTTTTACCTCAAAATTGATTTTCTAACCCTAGATCTACTTCCATCTTTTGTTACCAAGGAAAAAGATGCATGCATCTTCTTTTTGACTTGAGAATAAATTCAACTTGTAGCACTTTAGAATCTTAGAAGATATGAGGAGATTTTGGGTTGGTCATTTTGGTCACTAAATTTAACATGCTCGTACAAATGCAACAATCATTGTTGCTAGTTTTACAATAGGTGTGTGGTAATATTGTTGTATTTACCTAAGAAAAAAAAAGCTCCTAGTCTTGAGCTGTAGATTTACGGGCGAGGGCCAATTATGTTTGTATAAATTATGGTTATTATCCGTAAAAGAGCTATGATTCTAAAAGTCAAAAGGGAAATGATAAAGTTACAAAAAAATTTGACAAAAAAAGTTCCCAGCTGATGTAGCGGGTGTGGTTTTAAACTTTGAGCAAATCTAGGCCGTTGAGAGATGAAAATCACAACCGCCACATCAGTTGGGAACCTTTTTTTTGTCAAAATCTTTTGTGATTCTAGCATCTCTCAAGTCAAAATCATACTCTATATCTAAATAAAATCAACGGTCTTTATTTTCGGTGAACTCTTTCTTTATCTTGATGAACTTTCTCATGTTTTTAATAGATAGTTAATTCTTATTTAAGTCTAAGATAAGCTTTTTTTTTTATTATTGTTATTCATAAAACAAAGGTAACTATCTTAATTTGAGGTGGGTTAGCTAAACACGTCGAGCTGGCCAAACCATGTCATACTTCATCTACAATTATCGGTTAATTGTTTGTCCAGGTTGTCACTATGAGACATGAACATTTTGTAGGTAGTAGCTAACCCAAACAAAATGAAGGTGGGCTTTGGTCGGTAAAAGTAGACCTAGGTTTGTTGGAATTGTATATAAAGGGCCAAAAGCTCTTTTACACAAGAAAACAATGGAATATTGGTCCACTAAGATCATCACTACAAAATGCTCTCAAATTAGTTTTGAAGTTCATACACAAATGACTCCCCTCAAGTTAGACTGACTACCACCACCTACTTATTATTTCCTAAAATAGTTATATTCTTCTCAAATAATTTCTTTCTTACCCACTTTTTCTTATCATCCTATATATATTTGATAATTTCTTTCGTACCCACTTTTTTTTGGCATCCTATATTTATTTGATGATATTCCATTCAATTGAAACAGGACTAAATTCTAGTGAATTAACTTCAAAAGACAAATCTTATCTGGTCTTTTAGATCTTTGGTAATGGTCACTGATACAATCATTAAATGTTAATGTTACTCATGAAATGATATATTTTCATAACTAGTCTAGCTATTTGTAAATTCGGTAAACATATATTACCCAACAAATTAGATAAAAGTAACTTTTACTTTATAAATGATAACCAACAAAGTAATTCATCTTATCTGAAATTCAGGTATATATGCATTGTGAAGAATGTGCTATGAAAATCCTCGAAGGTACTCACTGATGTATTTAGTTTTCTTGTGGCCGTCAGTTTCTTTTCCTTCCACATTTAGACTTAAAAAGTAATTTCAGTTTTGCTTCTAACAATGAGATCGGATGACATTGGTACATGATAATACTTTTAAGTTGTTTCTGTTATACCTTGATTATCTTGCTTGAAATGTTATGTAGCACATACGTATTTATCTTGATTTAATCTATATCTTTGCACCGTACATGTAGCCGCTTAGAAAGAGGAAATTTACGAGACCCCTCATTTACAAAACTCTCTGAATACATACATGTAATTTGTCGATTTTAGGATTTTCTTGTCTCGTACTCTTTGTTTACGACTATGCTACACCTCAAGTATCAAGCGTAGAAATGGTTTGGCTTCTTTAATGGTCGGATTGGCTCGAAATGTTTGTTTGGTAGGCTAGAGATAGTTTCAATAGATAATGTGTGAAGATTGATTGAAGAGTTATAAAGTTGTTTAATTTCAATATTTTGAGCTTGTTGCAGTCCGGACTCTTATTAGAATATTGTTTTTGTGAAAACAGGAAAACACGGGCACGGGGCACCCCTTAAATGATTATGTACGTTTTGTAAGGATTTGGTGATAATATTGTCAATAGATGATGTGTGAAGATTGGTAAAGAAAATGACATTATTGTATCAACAACTTATTTTTTCTCATTAGGTAAGAAGCAATTATAAATATAAGGTCGTCTAAGGATCAAACTTTGGTTGTCTAGATCATAATAATAATGAAGAGTAGTGGATAAATAAACATGTTCTTACTTGCATTCTTAAGGAGCAAAATAAACATGGAATATATGTTGTTGACATGTTTTGTTATAAATGTCCCACCCAATAATATTGTAAAACACAAATGAACAACAATAAATGCTCTACAACATAACTAGCTCGCCTAAAGGAGTTGAAAATTTGCAGCATTAAACAAAAATAGATAAATGCTTAGTTTCTCGTGGCGTTCGATAAAACTGTATGGACCCTATGAACACAAGTTACACCTTGTTGCTACACAAGATATGATCTTTTTACATTATAAATAACATGTGCATGTAGGTGCCCATGTAGGTGCCCATTAATGTGTAAAGAGAAGGTCTCCATTTTTTTTCCTTTTCAAAGGGTCAAATGATGTTCATGTTTCATGATATGTACCTGTCATGTGTTCTCTTGCATGGATCATATTATTGTCCACTAGATCTTGTTGTAGCTTCAATGCTAGCTCCACTGGAAAGAAAGGTCCAAACGTGAAATGTGTCAAAGGACAGTAGAAAGGGAAAAAAAACCACATTCTTTTACTTGATTTGATCTCTCACATCACATCTCTTGTTTTCTTCCTTGAGATCTTTATTAGTGGAAAGTGGAAACACATACTTGGACCAGGGTTTGTGTGTTAGTAGGTAAGTCCACGAGTTCAATTTTGGATGATGACACTTGTCAACATTCCAAATCTTGCTGTATATTTAACATATATACAAGTATTACTAGAGTCAAATCAAACCTATCAAATAGATGCCCTAAAGGTATTGTGATATTTTGGAATGTGTTATCAACATGATATATCTTAATATGATTTTGTGTATAGTATAATACTCAATTGACATAAACTGGTTATTAAACAATCTTGAAATTAAAACAGTCAAAATATACATAATTTGTCGTAATACTATGATGGTATTACCTCCCAACAAAACTACAATCAATTGACTTATTCTTGCTTCATTAAAAAAAGAATTTTTGGGCTTATAGTCTAAAAAACGGGTCCTAATAGTAGATATAATCCTTTCTAATCCTATAAAAGGTTTTAAAACCAAAAAAATAATATAAATGGATATCTAGTCCATTTGGTCTCATCTAGAGAGAAAACACAAATTTCTAGAATAAATATTATTTCATAATCCCTAATCTAACCTTTCCATATTTTATAACTGATTTATCTTCGAAATCTATGTATATCTTTTTCCATATTTATCTTTCATATTTCTCTCCAATCATGTTTATATTCAAAGTAAGAATATCTTCATTATTATTTCTCATATTTCTCTCAAATCATGTTTCTATTCAAAGTAAGGATATCTTCATTATTTTCAGTAACGGAAACTCTTTATTTGATCTCTCTAAAACCGATTTAGTTGACAAACCTCCATTAAACTCAGAAAATCTTCTTCTTCTACATTATATTGTTGTCCAAATTCATCATTTATCAGGTTTAATACTTTCGAAATCTTTATAAACATCATTGTTAATATTTAATATTTCTTCTTATAACTAAAACCCTAATTATTTCGCTCTATTATAAAACGTATTAGATTTATGATACATATCTATAAGATCTGTTTACTAATTCATTAACTTCGAATGTATGATGTTTATTTTCTCTCTCTAAAATTTTCATTATTGTTTAAGATTTTTATGTTTATTCCTTATTAAATGATTCCTTCAAAGTTAGTTTGTTATGTTTGCATCCAGTGATAATATCATATTTCTTTAGATTTATGTTTAATCTTCTGTTGTTTCAGATATTTCGTGAGATCAGATTATCAATCATCAATCGAATGTTTGATGTTTATTTTCTTTCTCTCTCTGTTAAAATTTCATTTATGTTTTTGATCTTGATGTTTAATCCTTCAACTCGAGTTTAACATTATTGCAATCAATCATCATAGCAGATATCTTTAGATTTGTAGTTTAAGCTTAATGATATTCTCATTTTTTTTTTTCAGATCTGGTTTTCAATCCGTACGGATTTATGAAACATTTGTTCTTTCGTACGGTTACTCAAAACAAAATTTACAGTACATGTACTGTATCGTAAATTACCACAATTTATAGTAAATTATGGGTAATTTATAGAACATTACTCGTGCTTTAACACCAAAACAGTACTCATTTCATTAGTAGAAATACTTCGCTTTACTATCAAATCTCGTGTATTTTGCAATAAAGTATATATAATTTGCGTATATCTTCATGTTATTATCATTATGTATATAATTTACGTATAAGTGCACATAAATTATGTATTATTTATTTACCATTACGTGTACTTTTCACCCAAAACAGTAGCCTTGATAAGTTTACCAAACTACTCAAAACCTTCAAATGTTGTCAAAATTTGACAAACATTATATATAATTTACGAGACTGTACGTGTAGTTTATAATACAATATATGATTTTTTTCTTTAATGTATGTGTATTTATGCGTGTAGATTTGATATACCAGATGAAATTTCAAAGAGAATCATCAAATCAAAGTGAGTCAACGAAACTAATGGAGAGTACATGGATGGGCACCATTTTTGAACCAAAGAAGATTTTATACTTTTTTTTGTAACAGAATGTAAATGATGTGTAATGTAAAAGAAATTATATGTAATGTAAAAGAAATTATGTGTAATTTATTGAACAAGACCCACATACATTTGATAAATTATGTTGTATACTTGACAAATGATGGTTTCCTCGTCATAAATAATACATAATTTACGTATTTGTTTCCTAATTTGTATTATATGTGTATTTATGTATGAGTAAAAACGAAAACATATGTTGCTTTAATGTTCCTAGAAAGATATACTATTTCCAAAACAAAAAGTTAAGTGAGAGAAAGTGATAGTATATGTTTTGTATATTAACCCCCAAATCACACTAAATTGAACCTAGAAAATATATTCCAAATTTGAAAGTTAAGTGAGAGAAAATTGATTTGAATCGAAAAAATTTTACATAGTAAGAGAGAGAAAATTGATTTGGTTTCCAAATTCTGTAAAGAGAGAGAAAATTGATTTGGTTACGATTTTGTTTTG
>BEHA01050439.1:942047-954167 GCA_002897215.1 Eschscholzia californica subsp. californica | reverse complement strand
CAGGCTCTACATACCCCTTTTCTATAACACTCCAATACTCTTTTGAGCGTAAGAGATTCTCCATTAGCAGACTCCAGTACTCATAATCCCCATCAAACTTTGGGATACAAGGTTGTGCAAAGTTACTTGACTCTGCTGCCATTTTTCTCTTTCTCACTCTGTGTTTTAGAAATCACCCAAAAGAAAAAAAAAACTGCAGTTTTTCTATCTGGCTCTGGTACCACTTTAGTAAATAACTCAAACACTGAACTGGATTCGATAATCTGAATACTTTTATTGAATAATAATAGCTATTTATAGAGTATTAGTGACTGAACTGAATTGCTAGAAAATAGCCTCTACTTAGTACGTGCAAAGAAGAATTCAAAAACAGAAATCCCTGAAGACTAGGGACTTTATTAACTGAAGCTAAGACTAAATCAAAACTAATCCTAAGACTAAGTGACACCCTTCAGAATCAGCCCATGACTAATCCAGAACCTCGCCCGACAACAAACTTCTTTAGATTACCGATAGATAGATAAATGGATAATTCATATATTACGTGTAATCCATTGAAATTCATATACAATATTTAAAAAAAAAAGTGAATATATTTCCAAATTTAGTAAAGATATAAGAGCTCAAAATACAGTGATAAAGTTAGAAATGTGTGTTAGTGTGTGCCTGGGAATGTTGATAGCTGGTCTGATTAAAGATATGTTTAAAAACTAACCGGCACATAAGTGAGAATGATGTGCCAGAGAGTTTGCCTCCTGATTAGAGACAGACATAAAATAACACCATAAATTTGTTTATAGTCCTATCCCACATCAACCAAACAAGAACAACAATCATATTTATTATGCAATCAAATTTTCATATAGGTTTCATGAATCATCTCTCTGTTTCTCTCCCCTCTGATGTCTAATTTGGTACAGTTATCCTGGCAGCAGATTTAGATGCTTAGTAAAGAACAAATTTTTTAAGTTATCTCAGTCAGAAAAATAAGATTCAAAGCATACAATAACATTAACTACAGTAGCAAGTAATCTCTGTTTCTCTCTCCCTATCTCCCTGCACCATTAGTTTGGAGACTATACTATTGAAAAATGACTCTATGCTGGGTCGTCGTCTCCTGGGAGAATCCCGGCCGAGTGACGTGACATGACGAAACTTAGAGAGAGAAAGTTTTCCATCCGGCAGACGTGCCCGGCAGGGTATCTTTGTTCCTATACTATTTTACTATAAATATACAAAAGAACAGCAGTACCAACAACTAACAATGGCTATGAATTTAAGTTGGGTATTTTTGTTTTGTTTCATTGACATTTAAGTGATGTTTTATTACATATAATGTTGTAAATTGAGATTCCACCTTATCCCATTTTTAGTGGAGAAAGACTATTAAACTTTCCACATTGTGTCCTTCAGCAATTAGAAAAATTAGTTTCTTAATTGAATACAGAAGGACAACTTTTGACAGTGATTTGTCTCTGTACACTGTTCCTTAACATGGGTTTATCAAGACATTCCTTGTTGATATGTTAAGGTTAATCAATTATCTATGTAATCAGCATTATTTGAAAGTTAGGTCAATAATTTTTATCTTACTGTTTATAATTTGACTGTTTTAAGTGTTACCAATTCATTCTTCTTAAGCAAAAAACTGTTTATCTTTTTTATTGGGATCATAAACAGTTTAATTAATTTAAGCTAAGAGCATCTCCAATGCAACACTCAATCTTAGAAATTCCGAGTGCCACTTAGGATTTTTAGAGTTTTTTCTTAAAAATCCTCTCCAATGCAACACTCTATTTGGATCTCTAAGATGACGTGTCGAGGGTGGAATAGAGATATCTCAAGAGGACACTCTATTTCTAGAGTGTCCTCTTGAGATATCTCTAATTGTCTAACTCATAAATATTTGATTTTCAACCAATAGAAATCGAGACATCTATATTTTCTAAAATAACTAATTATTTATTTACAAAAATAACTATGTCACATAAGTAAATAAGATAAGTTTAGAGTTTTGCATTGGAGACAAAAAGAAATTGAGGATCTCTATTAACGTCACCTAGGAGTGAGAATCTCAAATGGAACTTGACACCTAAGATGAATAGAGATTTTTCTGACTTTTGCATTGGAGATGCTCTAAAGTATTTAAGTTATGAAATAAACACCTTTCTTAATGAAACGTAAATTTCCTTGGTGTCCTGTAGTGAAACAGTATTTTCTACATTATGATTGAGATTGTGATTGAGATGCTCTGTTTTTTTACAATCTTTAGGGGCAGATAGAATATAACTAAACTAACTACTATAATAGGTTATATATACATTCTCCAATACAACTTATATTTAGCTATACACCTTAATTACACCATTTTGATGTACACAATCTCTATTTATACCCTAGAACCACCTTAAGGCTCAGACTGCTTGACTTGGCAAGGCACCAAGCCCCTGAAAAGGTCGAGCCAGTATGTACGACTATGTATTAGGTTATAACCTAAAGACTTCAGTGGTCTTACTAAGCGCCTTATTTATGAAACTTCCCTTTCACATCATTTAGATCAAGTTATCGTCAGTGTGGAGGTTGAGTTTATAAAAACCCTTTTAATTTGTTCATATGTCAATAGAAGGCATTGGGGGAGAAAAGAAGCAAAATTTTTTATTTTATATATTACTTCAAGCATCTAACATACTTCTTTTTCTTGAAGGCTAAATAAGAAAGCTAGACTATAACTTGTATAGGAATCAGACCTTGAATAAACTTGAAGTATAGGTTGCCATGTTGATAATCAAAATCAGATATTTGTACAAAAAAATCACTCAATTGAAACGACACGAATACTAACAAACAAACACACACACATTGCATTTTACTTTGTTACTTGCCTATGACTTAATGGGTGTACTTCAAAAAATGAAAACCATCAAAGACTGAAACAAATTGCCAAACAAATGCATCTCCTATATTGCCATAGATATTACTTGAACTAAGTGTTTTCAGGAGAAATGGTTAAAGCTTCCTCTACAATCCGGAACAACAAAGTCGTAGACTGCTCAGTGTAAAGAATATCCACCTTAGCAGTTAAACCTGATGAATTGATGGGAAACTGAAGTTTCTAGTGTAAGGCTATATTCCCACATCGCTTAAGAAGACCTTCCAGACACGGGTATAACGTAACACCTTGTCTTACATATCAGCTAGGCCTTTTGGATGAGCCTTGGTGCCAGGAAGTCTGGGCCAGTCTATGACAGGCTCCTGCGAAGGAAAAAATCTTGGTCCTTGTGGAACTATGCCAGTGGGCTGGATGGTTCCTAATATAAGGACAATAGGCTGGTATCGACACAAGTGTTACATGATGAAGTTAGACAGATCCATTTGGGTTTGTGCTAAAACAAACACTTAGGGCTAAAGGGTTTGGTGGTATATGCGCATTTTAGGTGTCACTGTTTCAGTACTTTAACATAACCGAAGTCTTAGCAGTAAGCATTAGTGGTTACATCTACTACACCTTTTATTCTAGATAGTTATTAACTTATTATCATACTTTCAAATTCTTCATAAGTTGTTGTACAACTTGTTCTCCTAATCTTTAGTTCTTTATTTGAATTGGACTATTTAGGCTTACGGAGGCACATTGTTTCTCATGTCAACAAACGTTTAGGTAACTCTACAAGACAAGTGCACCTACTTTAATATTTTAGCAATCCCGTGATTTGAAGCCTCAACGTACTTCATTTGTTTGTTAAAGCAACAAACAATGTGGATTGGGTGTAGTTCCGGTCCTAAACCTACCGAATGTTTGTTTATGTTTCATCTCTAAACCCACATACAGAAGATGAGGATTGGTGAGATGGAGATGGAGTATAAGGTTAGTAAGATAGCTATTCGGTGAGCGGGTTGGCACGAGTAGCGATTGCCATGATCCTTCTGCACGCATAGAACTATCCTAACCTAGATCTTGCGATCAACAAAAAACAGACAACATGATAAAACAAGTAATTGATCTAGAATGATATTCACATTAGCACATAAGTGATACACAAAGAAACAGAAACTCAGTATCAAGTATCAACACATAAAGGGAATTCTAAAATGATGATATCCATATATATTCTTTTTGTTCTGATATACTTGTAATTTTTCACTTCATTAGATTGTCTCGAAACTTTATTAAAGCATGAAAAGAGGAATTATTCTAATTATGATCATCAATCTATTAGGCAATCAGCCATGAATACCTAAAGAAACATTCATGTGGGAGGTGGACCATATAAGAGGCTTGGATGATTAAATTTCGATAGGAAAAAAACTGAGATCATAATCACCAGCCAAATAAGGAAACAGAAGAATGCAATACTAACCTTTTCCCATGCTAGTCCAATAAATTTGTCTCGGTCGTCCGATGAAACAGATAACTCCTTTAACAGGACCTTAATCAAGGCATCCAGAATCGTCTCTGACTGAAGATTAGCTCTATAGGTGTTTAAATCACGTGACCTAGTTTCTTGGAGGCAATCCACAAAGATCTGAACCATTTCTCTTGCAATTTTACTCTTCATTTTCCCTAATTCTTTAGATTCTTCCTTGATTTCTCGTTCTAGCTTGTCATCCATGAAATTAGAATAGAAGTTTGACGGATCAGAGGCTTCTAATGCTACTGATTTAACTTTGATCGGAGATGAAACCACACTCTATAAACCAGAAGATCAAAACATAAAGTAGAAAAATCAGTTAGTCTCGTGAAGAGATAGAGATGGAGAGAGAACTAGATGATCGAAAGTTTGTGTACTATACCTCAGAGAGCCATGTCTCACTGTCATTGAAAACCTCAGATTCCGGTGAAGAATCCATAGTTTCAAGCAATAAATCGTTCGGAACATCAAAAAACGCAGAGTTCAGAGACTTGTTCACGATCTACAAAAATAAAGAGTATAAGATGAAGATCTGGAAGCTAAACGAAGAAAAAACCTAAAGATTCAAAGGATTCAGATCTTACTTTTCGAGGTTGCTTAACCAGTTCAGTCCGATCGTTTCGCTTCAACTTCAGACTCTTCATCTCTCTTTGATTTTCAAATGAACTAGTCAAGATAATATTTTCGGCGGGAGATTTGAATATATTCTCTCTAAATGGGCCTCAAAGACCACTAGCCCAAAGTCGAGGTCCATTAGAAAAACCAGTTTTTATGGATTGCCTTTAAAATTTCACTCGAATAACATCCCGCTTTTTTCCAAGTTCTGGCGCCATTTTGCTCTCTCTCTCTAAAAAAATCGAAGTTGAGAGGTAATGGCGTCTGATACAGAAGAAGGATTAGGAAGTGGAGAATATGATCCATCAGTTTCAGCGGATAATGATGTGGAACTCTTGAAACGAGCATGGCGAAACGAAAAGGCTTCTCCTGAAATTCTTCAGTTTCAAGAATCATTAGTTCAAAGAGTCAGAGAACAAATTCAGTTAGTGGTAATTTATACTTAAACCCTAAACCCTATGCAATATCAATTCTTACAATCTTTTCTTTTTTTAGATCTTATATTGTATTGATTAATATTCGTTGAATCCCTTGAATTTGGGATGGTTTCTTCTTGTTAAAAGTTAGGGTTTTAATTTGAATTTCAACTAGAAATGAGGGAAATCTATTTTAGGTTAAATTTTTCTTGAACACAGTTTCAATTTCTTGATTAGGAAGATAACATCGAAGATAACTCAGTTTCAAGTGGGGGGATTTGGGATCCGCTTACAGTTTCACTTTACCAGATGGACTTAGATCGAACTCAGTTTCTTTTGAGATCTTATCTTCGACTTCGCCTACAAAAGGTGAGAAAAGTCTTGAATTCTCCATTTTCTTTTCGTTTATTTAGTTAGTTCATGATTATAATTGACTTACTATTGCAGATTGAGAAGTATACTATCCACATTACAAAAACCGAAGCATATAATCGGCTATCTAAACAAGAACAGAAATTTGCTGCAAGGTGAAAATAAGTTAATTGATTAAATTTTTTCATCATATTCTTCTTTACATGATTAATTGTTTGATGAAATTGGTTTTGTGTTGATAGGTGTACAGATAATTTGGAGAAGCATCTTAGTGAGTCTGTTTTATCAAAATTGCCTGATGGTTATCAGTCTATTCTTAAACAATGTTCATCAAGTGAAGAAGATGACATGGGTACTCTCTCTTCTTTAGTTTACATCAAAGGCTTCATCAATGAATGTTTCTCTAGTAACAATCCTATAATTTGTGTGTTTTCTGTCATTACCCATCACTTGATTCAAATGCAGTAGCTAATGTAGATTTTTTTGTTATGATCGTACTTCGTAGTGAATAGTAAGGATTGGTTCGCTCTCACTGTTATGACCATATCTTTTTTTTTTGAATTGTAATGTTATGACCATAACCCTTGTATTAGTATTCAACTACGGACAAGTGAGAACTTCAATGCACTTGCTAGGCTCATGTCATATCTAACTGTGTACAGACTGTCTACATGCCTTGATTCCGAAGCCTCATATTGGGGGTAAGATAAGCCGTATCCTAGTTGTAGTCCAGATTAATAATTTTAGTAGGAATACTCTCACTCAGTCGTCGGTTGAAGTTTGTCAGATTTATATTTAGTATTAGTAACCTTCACTATTTTTTCTTGATAGTCCACGTTTTGATGTTTCAAAAGATACGGCGTATTTCATTACTGCATTTTAGATTGTTTCTTCTTAATCTTACTATACACTTTGTTGCATTGTTAACTTTACTCCTAGAAAGTTATGAGAACGAGATGCTGCATCACAGAACTTGACTTCTCCGACCGAAACCAAGTTTTGCTGGAATCTTGTCAAGTACATCTAAAGATTGCAACTTTTTATATATTTATTATGTTCACAAAAGGTCAGCACAAGTATATTAGAAAATTAACACTACATATTTTCAGCCTAAATTTTTTTTTTCCAAAGGAGAACTGACTGGCTGTGAGCATGCAGTGATCATTGATCATTACTGATGTCATCTATCAAACGATCATTTCGAATGTCAAAAGATGTTTCATGTCGTTATTCAAGAAAAAAATCGCTAAATGTTCATTCACCAAATTTTATCTTCTTGCTTTATCTCGATATTGATATCAGAAACATGGTTCCTGTTTGTCAGTTCAACCTTAAAACCTCAAATAGTTTGTGCATTGAAGTCATTGTCATCAGATCTTTCTTATTGATAGATTTTATTAACCTTCTTGCACTTTATAAGATGTTAAAGATGTATCTGCACCTTTCGTTTCTCTTTTTTTCCTTCTATATTCTTGGAACGAACTATTAGAGTTCTGTGTAGGAAGAATTATTGAAGCATTGTTTGAGCATCGCGAATCATGGATAGTTACTATCATGACTTGTGCTTTTCCCGTTTACCTCTACAGTCTAGAGTATAATATGACCTAAGTGATAAGTGTGCTAATAAAGAGGCTCAAATGTGGCAGGTTGAATACAAGTCTATTTTCTTGATTACTAGGCTAGTTTAGGGTTGTTTATGATGACAGTATGCGGCAAGTAGTTTTGCAGGCAGTAGTTTATGGGTATTAGAAATTGATCGCTTTCTCGTGTCTATGGTTGTTTTCTAGGGTTTCCATGAAATTATGTTGGGATGGATAGCAATACTTCCTTTTGTGGGTGAGAACTTTTAGGTTTCTTAAAGATTTGCAGTACTATTGACAAGGACAATCCAAGTTATAGATAGCCACATTAGTAGATTAATATGCTTACTTCACGGCCCTTCCTAAGGATCATGTTGCAAAATTTCGTGACTTTTGGCAATGTTTGGGTGACCTTTTTGCCATGTTTTTGACGTCCAGAGATGTTTTTTGTGGACTTCAGCATTGGTCTGGGCAGTCTTTAGTAACACTTTTGATAGATCTTGGCAACGCGAAAAAGTAACTGTTGCCTTAAACTCTCATTGTCAGTTGCAGCACTTTATGCAAGTTGCACAGATACCTTTGTAAGTGGCTCGAAGCCCATGTGGCAAGTGGCCTGAACCCTCATCTCAAATGACCCCCAAAAAGTCCTCCACAAGTTGGCCCAATACTGTCGTTGTAAGATGCCCAAAAATAAGCTTAATCGTTTCCCAAATGGTTGTGTGCATCCTGTTCTTAGTCATAGACCACCATTGCATGTCATAAACAAAATGTTACCGCTTCTCATCACTCCTTATCTTTGATTTCGACTTGCAGTTCCAGAACCTCAGCTAGACACATTTGTCTTTTGCAAAAGTAGAGGAAATATCGGACCATTTCAAATTGACGATGAGTAATCTTCTGCTTTCCACAAAATTTCATTTCAATATCTGTGTTTTATCTGCTAATCAATCTCATTTTACAGAGGAAAAGAGGTAGTAGACATGCTTCCAGACGATCTATATGTTCTCCCATACAAAGAAATAAAGCCGCTTGTTGGGAGCGGCCAGATTGACCTTGTTTGACTACATTTTCACCTCATGTACTATGTCAAAGGTTCCATGGGGTTTATCATGGTGGATAACCAAGGTGAAGTTAAACTTGAATTATTTTCTTGCACGATAGAACTTTTAAACCGACTTCTTGCCAATCATGCCGTCAAGACAGCCGGGTACTCAAAGTTTCTCATTTCTCATTTCACCGATCCTGCACAAGATAACTTATTTATTTTTTGTTTGTTTGCGACATAAAAATTGTGTATTTTCTTTTACAATACTCCATGGAATTCTTCATCGACATATTTTAGCTTGTCTAAACCTGTTATTTCTCTCAGTCGAATAGTCTTGTAATCTAAATCTAGAACTTGAATTATCTGTCAAAATTATTTGGATTTGGGCTTTTATTTTAGTAAAGATGACTGCTGTTTTCTTATCATCCTCAAAATTTTAATTTTGCTAAAATGGTGTTTGACTACAAGGGGATCATTGCTTTCATGTAATAAACAGATGAGCTCGAAAACATTCTAGCAATTTGACCCATGGAGATAATATCATTGCCTAAAACTTTTTGCTAGCAATAACATTTTCATTTGCAACAGTGAGTTTGCTCTAATTGCAGGCAGCTAAACTAGGGCGAGGGCTTTCTTGGCTCAATGTGAATGCTTAAAAATGACAATTTTGCCTTCATAATGTGTGAATAAGGAAAGCTTTTAGTAGTAAGTGACCAAGTGAAAATGCGGCTCTCCGGACATTTGACGAACCTATTACACAAACTGCTTTATGATCACATTTGAGCAGCTTGGTTAGAAATGTGCATTTGCTAATTAGAAGTGTTTGGGTATAATCATTAGTTGTAGAACATGCAAGTAGACAGTGAATAATAATTGGGAAACCCTCTCTAGCGAGCTAGAATTTTGAGTAGAAGTCCACGACCGTCCTAACGTTGTTATTAAGACCTATGTAAGAATCTCATATCGGATGTGGAAAAGGCAATGGTGATTAACCTGTAACGTTGGCAAATTTAAGCTAGAGCAGCCAGGGACTAGCCATTAAGTATCACTTTGATATTCTGTCCGACTTTCAATCAGGCCGAATTATGACCGATCACCGAACCTGATAAAAAACAGTGTCCCACCGATATCATATAGTGAATTTTGTTATCGGGATCATTATTGGCATATCACCATTATTTGCGGTCTCCCGATTATGATTATTTTTCATCAACTATTGCTGTATCACCATTATTTAAATAGAGTCCAACAAAAAAAAAAATCCATATAATGAGATTGAAGTAGAGGACAAAAATTTTTTTTATAGTATTAAAAAGCAAATAAAGGAAAGGACACAACTCATTTCACTTCTCCACCTCCAACATCACATCAAACTTGGGTTGGCCCCTAATTTTGACATTTTGTATCAGAAGAGAATCTCTCATTTTGTATGACCATCAATCAGTATTAATAGTATCTCGGGAAAGAATCAACGGCCAAGATCTTAAGCATACCCTGAAAACTAACTCCTTCATTTTCATCACCACCACCCAATTTAATCATCACCCTAATATCTTCATCATCAATATCATTAAAACCTGCCAAATTCATATAATTCTTCAAATCATCAAACCCTAATTTCCCATCTCCATCTCTATCCATCACTTCGAATACTTCTCTCATTACCTCATTTTCTAATGAATCACTCCCATTTACTCCTAAAACAACCTTCTCAAATTCGTCTGGTCCGACGAATCCATCTTTGTTGGAATCTGCAACCGAAATCATCGAGCTGATATTTTCATCATCATCATCATCGGCGCCGGCGGTGGTGGTGGTGGATTTGTTATTGGGGAAGGCAGAGTAAAATGTCCGGAGATCATTGATGCTGATTTTACCGTCTCTATCGGTGTCGAGAACGTCGAAAGCTGGTCGGATTTCTGATACCGACGCTGGTTGGGGACGTGAGTTAGTTCCTGAAGGACACATTTTTTGAAAGTTGAAGTTTGAACCCTAGAGGAGAGAGAGAGGGGAGAGAGAGTTGTGATATTTATAGAGAGAGAAAGCTGTGAGGGGAGAAGGGTTGAACTGAATCTTGGTTGACACGGTTTGAGAGTCAAGGGTTGACTGACGTGTGGGATGATGTCATAATTTTGACCTCTCTTAGCTGTTCTTTTGTGTACAATACGAAAAAAAAAAAAAAACATGAGGTTGAGACGTCTTGGAGAAGGTTTATTCTCTATGAGAGGCTGGAGGGATAAACTACCACAAAATTTATCAATTGGACTTGCACCCATTTCACATACTATGTCTTACATGTGCCTATATGTAATGGTGCTGTATAGCAAGTTATGCAAATTTTAGCTATCTGAGTACCTTGTGAAATGATAAAATGGCATCCGAGACCGAGAGTGTCATTGAATGTTAGAGCATCTCCAAACGTCCTCTTTATCTCTATATATATATATAGGATTTGAATCTCCGAAGGAAGCTCTACTTCTCTATTATGTAGAGATATGTTCACTTCTCTAGATTATAAAGGTGATGGAACATAATATATATATTCGGTCCTTGGTTCCAATAAAATTTACACTTGAGTCCTTCGTATGTTTTATGATTGACACTTGTGTCTTATTATTTTTGTTTTCTAATAAACTAATAATACTATTTAATTAATTATATAACTATAAACTACCATAATTTAAATTTTATTAATAAAAATAAAATATTTAACAAAAAATAAAATTAGATAATAAATAAGACCATATCGTCTTGTAGAATTTAATCATTTTTCTAAGACGAAATTAGGTAACAAAATACAAAATTTGGAAGTGGGAATGGAAGTGGTTGATAATAAAGAGAGTATAGAGGTAGTCGATACGGAAGTGGTGAGTATGCAGGTGGTGAACATCAAATTGGTAGACACGGAAGTGGTGGATACAGAGGTAGGTATGGAGGTGTAGACGGAGTCAGGGAGGTGGGTATAGAGGTGCAGATGGAGGTGAATCTAGAAGTGGAGTCGGAGGTGGGGACTTACCGGAGTACTAATTAAATAGTTTTACGGGAGTAGTTACGTAACAATATTTGTTTATATTTTCGTATTTTGTAGTAGGGAAATGATAGAGCGCCCAGCTAGAATGCCCACTAAAATGTCCAAATTTTCTCATTTAGAAATAAAAGCGGTCCCCACCGTAGTCAAACTTTGAAAAAACCTTGTCTTTTAGTGAATCCACGTCAGCTGGCCATTTTAGTGGGCACCGAGCTGGGCACTCTAACATCTCCCTTTGTAGTATTGTACGCATTGTAATATCTCTAATATTATATATATTTTTTAATATAATGTTTTTATATATAATCTATATTAATTATATTTAAGTTATCAAATTTTAGAAGTTATAATACATAAAAATAATAAGTTATGGATTTAAAACTAATAAAATAACAAAGATGTCAATATAGAGACTTAAATAGCGTTTTGCGTTTGGAGTGAAACTCTATTTAAGGAGTGAAAATTTAGAGATCATGCCAATATAGAGGTTTCACGTTTGGTTTTAAGAAAAACCATACCTTTGTATTGAAATCAATTGACGTTCGTTTAACTGAATAAAATTTCCCATTATAGCAACCATTTGATCTTTTCCTTAAACATAATTGTCTTGCTCCAGTTTTTTTTTTTTTTTTTTTTTTTTTTTTTTTTTTTTTTT
>BEHA01050439.1:862029-918794 GCA_002897215.1 Eschscholzia californica subsp. californica | reverse complement strand
AAAAAAAAAAAAAAAAAAAAGATGCCCATACTAGTTCTCATAAAAAAAAAAAGATGCCTATACTAGTTGATAGTATTCTCATCAAAATAAAAGTTGATAGTATTACATATGTAGTACGAGAGAAAAGGGAAGAGAGAGAGGGTGTCAGCAAGGTTTTTACCTCCAAGTAACAACATTCAACTTGCCTTCAAAAGATAAAACTAGGCCCAACTTTCATTAACAACTGTTTTCAAGTTATCCATATAACCCAACTAACATATCTTTACACAACTTCACTTAACAAAAAAAGAGGAACTTGAAACTTTACACAAAAATCAAAAGAGTATATCAGTATACTTTTGGACCATTAGAAGCCTCTATATCTTCTTCTTTTGTTGTATCAAGGATAAGATAAAAAGTCGCCCAGTTCAATCCGCAACGAGGCATCAAGTTTCTCTGCATTTTCCATCATTTTAGCAGCATATTCAACAAGTAATTGATCAGGTTCATGTAACTTGTTCAGTTCTTGGTGTTGGAGTGAAACATGGTAGCCATCATCATTGAACTTTTCATTACTTGTTTTAAGTTTCTTGTTCTTGGTTTTTGCTTTCGCTTCGGGTTCTGATTTGGGCTCTAAGTTCGCCTGCAAGGTCTGCTTGTTTTGAGGTACATCTCTGTTGTAAGCAACCATTTCTCGATCATATCGTTCTTTGTCTTTCCTGCTTTCTTCTACATAAGGCTGCAAATAACCCAACTTGTAATCTTTAATGAACAATAATTCATAAAGGTGATCTTTCGTTTTTGTATGAATTTTAGAGTCTGAATCTGACTTATCAGAGTCTGAATTGTTTCAGTTAGGAGCATAATAGTCATTGCAGGTTATTTCAGACGATATGAGGCCAAATCAGCCCAGTGGGTCACTCAGACGAGTCAGATGTTTCAGAAATCTGACTCGTCAAAACTCAGAAGCACTAATGACTTCATTTTGCAGAAGCATCTAGTAAAATTGTGTCACATATATTTCCTAGAATGCATTTTCGGTGATCATGACTCTGGGTTACCTTTCGATCATTCTCAGAGAGAGAATTCCATGCCACAATAAGCTCACGACACTGCTTCGCTCCCAAACTGCTTTGCCCGTGGAGTTTCTTTAACCGATCGCACTCCATATACAGGTACATCTGATACGCTGTTCTTATCCTCTTTGGAGCTTTCGGATCCTTCTTCTTAGCTGGTCTTCCTCTATTCTTGCTTTTCGATGAATCCACTGGATGAGGATGTGAAACCTTCAAGCGAAAACTTTTGTCTAGACTTGGAACAAGAGCAAACTTCTCACAAGGAGAGTCTTTGCTGTGATAAAGTAAATCATTGAGTTCCTCTGAGCAAGCCAAATAACCAGAGTCAAATTCAGCTCCATATTCAATTCCCGCTCCATATTCGGTTCCTGTGACGCTGGAGAATGAATCGCTCACGTGGGATCCAAAATCAATTGTCCCTGATGGAGAAGCAAAACAACCTCATCAAGAAATAAAGAACACTTGGGGCAAACCGTCAACCAAAACAGACTGTACCCACGATATCCACAATCGTGGGGCAAACAACCGTGGGTGATACCTTAAAATATCACCAACATCTAACTGTTTGCAATTCCAACTTAATATGAAAAGCTTAGGTAGAAAAACATATTCCCCATGGTTTCTCTGAAAACCTTCGGATATAGAGTCTGTTGTTAAAAGTCCTTGTCTTTGTAGTGTACCCAAGACATTATATATATACCAGGTCTCTACCGCGTCCTACGGACACGCTACATTCCTTTTGGCTAACGCCGTCATGAGTGTGAGACAACCTATAATATGTGATCTCGCTACTCATTTGTCGCAGTCAAGTATCTCCCAAGTGTGTGTGTGTGTCTATATTGGGTCATGCATATGCCCAAACGTGTATGTAGCTCGGTATTCATTTCTAGACCATAAATCGACGATCCACCTCAAAAAACACCATGGCGTTTTATATATATATATATATATATATATATATATATATATATATATATACATACACATATATAAGTAACGGTTAATCATAACAAGTCAGACGATTCGATTCAGACCTGTAGGGAACTGCCATTGATATTCCAGCCTCTCCTTTTCCGCTTTTAGGCCAACACTAGAACTGTAGCTACCATTGACGGGCCTTGCTGCTTCACTACCGAGTATAGGTACTTCAATTGGACTGGACGAAGAACAGGATCCTAATCGATAAACCGATGTTTCAGTTTCATATTTGAGTAATGACACAAAAAAGTAATAAATAATTGAAGCCCAACATTAATGGAAACACATACCAATGAACATTCACAAGACAATGGAAACCCAAATATCGGGTATAATGGCCATTTTAGTTGAAAACAACGAAAAAGAATTCGGGATGTAATTGATATACCTAAAGTGAGAAATTGTTTACTCTTTTCACCAACAGAGTGAATTAGCTCAAACTGGTAGAGAAGCCTCTGATATAGCTCTTCAAGTTGAAAGGGATTAGCAACTCTGGTTCTGAAGTTTAAGGCAGATACCACTTCATTCCATTTTCCATCTTTAGTAACCTAAAAATGGAATCATGTTAAAAAGATAGTCCTTTAATGTTACAAAACTAGATATCTTAAATTCATTCCGAAAAAAAGCTATAGTTACATGGATACTTTTTACTACAAATTTATGTGAAGCCCACTTGTAAATTTGATGTAAGATAATCAAGTATTCGTGTGGGATACTCAAGTTAGACATTACAAGTCCCCCGAGTATAAAGATTACAAGTCCCGTTACTACTTACTAAATGCTGACTTGTCTGAATCAAATAGACCCAAAATCAACACAAATTAGTCAATCAGACGCATGATCAAACAAAGACAAGCAGTCTGAAATCTAACCGAGGCAAATCAAACCTTGAGTCAGATTTCAGATCTGACGACTCAGAGAATAAAAATACACACAACCTAAGTTAGAAGCTTTGTTCAATAATGTAAGAATGGTTGATACCTAATAAGTATATGACTTTAGTCTCATACCCAGATTAAGACCTAATCATCTCTCAAGAGAACAAACTACATCAGATCAAAATCTATACATGCAAATAACTCTTAGTATCCCTAAATCCCCAAAATTAAACCCACAATGCAAAAAGTAAAATAGTATTACCAGATTGAATCCTCCCCTTGTTTGTACTTCTTTGAAAAGCATAAACAAATCCACTACATTTTCAGCATCACTTGCTCTGCCATTTTCAAAAAAAAAAACCCCAAAATTCATTACTTTCTTAAACCATTTGAACTAAATACTAAAGAAAGATCAAATGGGTATCATAAAAAAGAATAGGGTTTTTGTTTTCTGAACTTACGCTGAGCTCAAACCCTTGGATTCATGGAAGTCTCGAAGTTTCTGATAGAAAATTTTGGAATTATCAAACAAGGATTCATTTTGATTTTTCTCAGTAATGGGTAGTGGAAAATCAAGTTGATTTTTACTGTTAATATCCATAACTATAAAAGAGGATTCAGAACTTTTTTAGATCATTCCCGCCATGAAGATTAGTTTCCTGGATTACAAAATAGAGTTGAAAAATCCGTGGGTTTTTCCAAATATGGAGGTGAATATTTTGTCACGTAATGAACATGCACCTGCCATGGCTTCCATCTGTGAGTTCTAGATGTGACAAATGTGGGTTATACAGATAGTGAATGGTGTTTTGATCTTTTGATTTTGACAAATCAGTCTAGGGGTCTATTATCTTTTTACTAGGTTCCACTTTTAATACATTTTTCTCAAAAGAATTAGAAAAAAAATTAATTTTTTCATTTTCTTTTTCAAACTCAATTTACACATGATGCAAACTCGGTTCACGTGTATTACGAACTATCATACTATTTAAATTGTTTGATCGTACAATATTATTTATCGTCACGTCATTCTTTTCATGCATCATCAAAATTTCCGCTAGTTGAGTGTCTATTTATTTTTAAGTAAGGATCTACCGTCCAATTTATATTTTTTAAATTTATAAATTTTATCGAAATTCGACATTTAATAAAAAAGATACGTGTTTAAAGCTAAAAAAAAAAAAAAAATTAAGGAATCAATTAAACAAAAGGTAGTTTAGTCTTTATGATATTTCGACATGAATAATGATGAAATATTTGTTGTCTTTTTAGCTCCTTTGAGTGTTATTTTGACTAGACCAGTTATAACTCTTATTATTTTTGGAATATTATTCGTTTTTCTTATATACTAAGAACCTCTGTCATTTCTTTGTAATTTTTTCATTTTAAAGAGCCCCTTTCATATAGGGCTCGAAACAAGGTTTTGCTTGCTCAACTCCTAGAGTGGGCCTTGCATGGAGACTCTAACGAAGAAAATCATTCTCTTTGTCAGGACAATGAGAGAAAGAAAGAAAACGAAGAACACCGTGCGAGAGAGGGAAGGAGACAGTGAGGAGGGGGAGCTGAATGGGTGGGGGGAGGAATAAGATTTGAGAAGATGTATTAGTTGAAAGAAGAAGAGCCGATAGCGGTTGGGAGAAATCTAAATTTTGTGGATGCTGCAGACATCATTGAGGATGCCCCAAATCTGCAGGCCAGAATTATTAAACTTGTCATGCTAAAACCCCACGATTTTCAATCAAGTGAATGACTAGAGAGTAGAGACCAATCTCATTGATCAAGGTAATCGAAAAAAACCTCTGACACTCATAGATCAACTCATAACATTTATAAAGTAGTTTAGACGAACACCCAAGTCTCCTGAAAAAACATGGATAGCCTACAAGGTGGAACACAAAAAGTAAGTTCTGAGGTACCCCACCTTCCTAAAAAGAAAGATAATGTTTTCCAAAACCTAGGGGTGGGCAAAAACCGAACCAATAGGCCAAACCAAACCAAGTCGAACCGCAAAGATCGGTTTTTGGACCGAATCGATCACCGTTCGACTCGGTTCAGCGGAAAAACCGAACAACCCAAATCGACTTGGTTTGGCCACGGCTTGGGTTTCTAGAAACCGCCCAAACCGAACCGACCGAACTCTTTAGAAAGAGGGAATAATAATTTTGTAAAGTTAATAAGACAAAAAATTAGGAAAACCATAATCAAATCTTCCAAGTCTAAATTTGTCCTCCTTCCTCGTTGTTGTTATCGGCTTCGTCGACCACAACCTATTCAACTTGATTGAAAGGTTTTTACAGGTAAGTCTTCACTAATGTTTTATGTATCACAACTCATTCTTAGTTAATAACTTAAAATTATAGATTTTGCATTCGCACTTCTACTTCTTTTTTTGTTTGTAATGGTAGAAAAGTACGAAGAATTTTTAATTTTTATTTTCCGTATATGTAATGGTGGAAAAGTACGATGGATTCTTAATTTTTATTTTCTGTATATCCAATGAAATGAATAACATTAGTTTGACATTTTCTATAAATTGTGTTCGGTTAAATCGATCAACCGAACCGAACCAAACCGAGTCGAACCATGTCGGCCGGCCGAATGATCGGCTCGACTTCGGCCGATGATTTAGTCAAACCGCCACTTATTGGTTCGGCTCTGGCTCGAACCAAAACAAAAAAAAAACGACCGCTGCTCACCCCTACCAAAACCTTATAAATAAAACCGAGATGAAACACACCGTTAACCTAGATCCCATATGACTATTAAGAGACACCAACAAAAAAACGCAAATAAATTGGAGACAAAAGAGGAATGAATGTAAGTCAAGGTGAAAGTGTGGAATAATCAGCGAACGGAGATGCCTCCCCAACCGTGAGAAATAGAAGAAACAACTAAAACAAGGATGGAGAATTTAAGATTAGATGACCATGGAGACTAATAAAAATGGAATGATTTAAACATATAAAGAGTGAATATAAACCATGAACATGGTAATTCTTTATTGAAAAATGTGAGGCACTGATTCCTTTTCTTATTCATTTCTCACTTCACTGACTTCCAACTTCCTTTTGTAAATCTCCAAACTGGGAGAAGACTTGAACTTAACATTTAACTGATACCCTAAGGCTGGATAAACCAACCATTAGATCTTCATGATCTTGCAGAGAGAGAGAGAGAGAAGTTTGGTTTCTATTAAGCCCTTTGAGTGCAATGACACAAGTCACACAATGGATGAGTATATAGGTCCTGAACGGTTCCTTCTGTTTGGATGTTTTCAATTTTTTTTTTTTTTTTGTTGAAGGGGATGTTTTCAATTTACAAATAGATCAATGAAGAAGCCACACTCATAGTTGGTGTATGACATTAAAGTTGAAGAACCATACAAAAAGTAGGAATGTGTTGGTTCATTAATATTGGATGCAAGATGAAGGGATGCACCACTTTATTTTGCACCCATCATTGCATACAGTAAATGTGATATCACCCATTCAATTTGATGGGCATGAGCTTATTAGATCCTAGTCAATTTTTAGAAAACAAATATTGATGGGCATGATTGGATTTGGGTGCAACCCTTCACATTGGATGCAGTCACATGTTATAAATAAGCATCCTCTGCAATCCAAAGAACATCCGATTAATAAATCAATCCCATCTCTCTCATGTGCTGGAAAAGAGAGGATGAATAAGAAGAAAGAGCACTACAAAGAGGCTCATTTGGGACGATAGAAGAAATCCATCCCAAAAAGTTATTTACTATAGTTTCCTATTTGTCGCTATTAGTAGCATCCCACAGTATTAGGGACAGACTGAAATTGTCTTATATAAGTATTTAAGACATTTATTAAGTCATCGGCCCCTCTAGATAGTTGGCCAAAACGTCGTATGGAGAACTATCAAGGACTATATTCTAATAACAAAACTGACCCTAATGAGATTTTACGACGGATCACAAATTGTCACTAAGAATTTAACGAAATAAAAAAGAGTTATATATACTAAATTTCCAAGCTATACCTTATTATAATTCCCTACACTACGAAATCAAGCAGAATTCAAACTCTAAATGCACACGAGTTTTTAGTCTCCTTTTCGTACTAAAAGAAAATGCATTTCAAAGTCATTCGTTATATATATATATATATATATCCTATTGTATCTAAATGATGATATTTTTTTTTTGGATATTGACTAAAATGGTCGTGACAAAAGCATTGATACATGGATACGATGTAATAAGAGCGATAACGAATTACTACTGGCCTAAAGCCTAACGCAATTAATGGCCTAAAGCCAGACGAAATTAAATGGTCAGAACATTTCAGACTGTTTCATTCGCTTGCATCTCTGTTGCTTAATTTTATCGACCCCTCCAACGGCAAGGACGTCTTGCTCTTTAAATTAAATAAATAAACGTTAAAGCTGACTGGCATAAAATGCAAAAGGGTGCCAATATTAGAAACTAGCTAGTCAACTTAAAGGTCATTAAGTTCAACAAAAAGAAAAAAAAACTTAAAGGTCATTTTTTGTTAATTGTCATCTTTAAGGGATTAAAATGGACTCTTCTCTGCTAGACAAATTTTCTTATAATTTTTCTTTGAGTTATTAATTTTCTTATAATCCACCAAGTAATTTAACCATAAATCTAACTATAAATGTACTTTGGCTAAGAAGTAATTAAACTAAAAAGTGGAAGTGCTTATACTTACATTTTCACTTTCTCCTCCACTTCCTCTTTCCTACCCAATTAAACGCGGGCAAAATTTGTCTGAAAAAAAAAACATTACAATTTTAGACCAGTTTAAAGACACAAAAATAATTAAATTTTTTTGTTGATTGAAAATGTAAGATTCTTTAACAAAAAAAAAAAAAGAATAAAATGTAAGATCATGTCAAAATTACCTTCATCCTCTCCTTGGTGGGGTTCTTGTTTTTTTAATGGAAACAAAGAGAGCATGGAAACCCTTTTCCCCTATCATTTCGTACCTAGTTTCCAACTAATTCAATTCATATGGATGCTACTATATGCAACTTCAATTTTGCTAAGCACAACTATTAGACAAAAATAACTAAATAAAACTAACTAAAATTGTGTCCTAAATTGCTAACCAACACCAAAAGTATAACCGAATCTCTCTTCCTTTCTATACACAACTTTAAAAAAATTACTACACAAAATAACTAAATAAAATTAATTAAATTTTATCTTAAATTGCTAAATCCAACACTAAAAGAAAAAAAAATCAAATATAAACGAATTTTTTCCCAAAATTCAAATTTCTATTACCATAATTAATTATTCACAAATAAAATTTATTCGAATATTAAACTAAAAAGTTAACCAAATATTAACTAATAAAAAAAATTAGATTTCAATCAGAGCATTCCATGCTGTAATTTGAGGTAAAATCCAAAGAAAAAAAAATCAAATATAACCGAATTTTTTCTCAATAAATCTTGGGTTCAAATTTCTATTACCATAATTAATTATTCATAATAAAATTTATTCGAACATTAAACTAAAAAGTTAACCAAATATAAACAAATAACTAAAAAATATTATATTTCAATCAGAGCATTCCATGCTGTAAAAATCATACTACATAAAATCACTATGTATATTTTTAAGCTTAGTTTAAACCTTAATAATGTATATTTCATAAAATCATATTACATAAAATCATACTACATAAAAATAATGTATATATTTTTTTAAAACCTATTACACGTTTAAATATTTTTTTTTTTTAAATACTAGATAACACTAATACAACCAATTTTATTTTTATTTAATAAGTTAATAAAAGAAAAAATTGTGTCTAGTAAATAATTTGGGGAAGTTAAAACATAGTTGTATTTAGCAATCTAAGATTCAAAAAAGTATTTGCTAGATAAAACTAATAAATCGATCTTTGGTGTTGTTTAGCAATTTAATAAAAAATAAATGGTTGTGTCTAGCAAATAGCTTTATGAAGCAATTATTCAGCTTCG
Source organism: Eschscholzia californica subsp. californica (assembly GCA_002897215.1). NCBI lineage: Eukaryota > Viridiplantae > Streptophyta > Magnoliopsida > Ranunculales > Papaveraceae > Eschscholzia > Eschscholzia californica. Next base: position 909,892 of record BEHA01050439.1, on the reverse strand, counting down.
TTTAGCATTTGTCATTCATATTACTCCCAGAACACCAAGGCAGTTGATCATAATTACTTAGAGGTCCTACTCTCAATAATATATAGTTGCCAATTATTTTGTCTGAACAAATGATGGTCATAGTTAATTTCGTGTTGCGGCCAACTAGGAAAGCCCAATTTTATACTCCACAATTTTTTTTTTTTGTTAAACAATACAAGAAACGACTTCATACCATGCATGTGCAGTGTCAAAATAATTAAAATGGTAGACATAACACTATCTATTATTTCTAAAACCAAATTGATCGTCTTATGGGCCTCATCATGGCTAACAATATTGCTGTCCAGACACTCTTATAGTATAAGATCTAGTGTTATTTGGACTCACTAGGCCGACCAAATGAGCATCTAGATCAAATTATGTAACTAGTACAGTAATTTGTCAAGATATATGATTATATTCGTGGATTTTTTTTTCCACGATGGTTGATGTTTAGTATAGGAAAATGATAAAGGATCCTACTCGTGCGCTCCCTAGATCCCACAGTATAAGCAGACTCGGAGAATGCTCGAAAACACTTTACTCGTAAAATCGGGACGTAATGAACCACAACGGCGTGCATGTGACACTCTTTTTGAAAGGGGTGGCGGCAATCTAGGAGGTAGTTGTGATGGTGGAGCCTTGAAGGTATGGTGATGGAAGCATGATGGTGGTTGTGATGTGATTAAAGCGTGGTAGTGGTGGAATTCGGTGGCGGAGGGCAGCAATGGTGTTAGTGGTAAAGGTATTGGATGGTGGTGGATGTATGAAGATGGCGTTAGTGGAGGTGTGGAGGTGTGGAGGGGAAGTGTGGAGGCATGGTATTGGTTGAGGATGTACGATGGAGGTATGGGATAATGTGGATGTATAATGGTGGTGGTGTAGGTGTGGTGGTGTAGGTGTGGTGGTGTAGGTGTGGTGGTGATGGATGCATGGTGGTGGTGAAGGTACGGTGGTGGTTGAGATGCGGTGGTGGTTGAGATGCTGTGGTGGTTGAGATGCGGTGGTGGTGGTGGAGCTACAATGTTGGTGGTTGAGATGCGATGGTGGTGATGGTTGAGATGGTGGTGGTGGTGTATGGTGGTGGTGGTGCAACGGTGTGGTGGAAGTTTAGTTGTGGCGGTGGAGCGGAGACAAACAAAGAAAACAGTTTGTTAAAGTAAAATTTATGCATGTCTTGAACAAAAACTAAAATTTTGAACTTCAAAAGAAAGTAAAATTTTAAATGTTAGTGGAGTCGAAAATTTTCATGTTATCAAATTAACTTTTTATTTTTCTACTTAAATAGGCAAAAAAACAACTTATTTTAGTGTTGTCAAACAACGGCTTAATGTATAACTAAAACATTAGTTACTGCAACAAATTTATATGCACAGTACGACAGTTGTTGATATAAGTACATGCACAGTATGACAGTTGTTGACATAAGTTACCGTTTAGTGTAGTGACTCACCTATATCACAAGTCAGTATAGTGCTGATTTTCTTTTGGAGGTAGTTACATATACAAAAGGTAGAGAAAAATGAGTTTGATTTTGGATGATGATAGTGATATTTATATGAAACTATTTACAAGTCTTTTTTTGTTGTTGTTGAAAGTATTTACACATGTCTGACTCTTGTACTTAAATAAATCCGTGATATTCATTACTTCATTCAACTGTGAGGATGTTGGAAGGTGAAGGATGTGGACGAGTAGACTGACACATTTACTTCATCTAGTTACATGGTGATGGTTGCCCATTAGACTTGAGAACTTCTTTTTTTTTTATGTTGAAGAACTTAGACTCCATTTTTGGCAAAGGAGCTGAGGAGCATGGGGCTATCCTCCTTGAATGAATTTGATACCTATATTATTATTATTATTATTATTATTATTATTATTATTATTATTATTATTATTTTGTTGTAGTTGTTGTTAGTAGATAGAAGTTTGATCATCTAATCAGGTCAAATAAATAAATAAAATTATGGGAGATCATGATTAATTTTAATAACGTTGGGTTTGGTATCTGTGGAAGTTCTTGTACCATCGAAACAGTAGTTGTAGGAATAACTCTGTGCCAAGAATTGTAATTAATGCTACCAAACCGAAAAATTAAGATCATTTAACAGTAATATACGAAACTTTCTTACAGATACTTAATTTGTTATTACTAGGGTATAGCCCGTGTCCGTAGGGTACGGAGATTTTATTGGGTTTTTTGAAGATAGAAGATAAAGCAAAAGTTATCCCTAATCTCAATCGTCTAATTTTGACTTTTACACTTTTATCTTTTAAAAAACTCATAAAAAAAGGTCATGATTTTTTTTTTAAATTAGACGACTGAGATTTATAAATGAAAGTTATGATATGACACCAAAACCTATGTCATTTGTTATGTAGATATGAGACTTGATGGTAGCAATTAGGGATAACTTTTGCTTATCTAGACTATTTCTAGTATCTTGGAGTTTAGGTAGCACACGCCGAGACCCTAACCTTGATAATATCGGGCATAAATCATGCATGCCAAAAATGGACATTGTCACGTCAACAAAAAAAAAAAATGGACATTGTCCCTCATTTATTTATGAAGGTAAAGAATAATAGCTTGTTTGCCATTATTAGGCTACAATTTTATAGGATGGTTCAATCAGTATTTCATTTGTATATGTTTCAAAACCCTAGGATTTCTATTGCTTTTCGAAGGTTGAATGGATAATTATCTTCTTCTCCACCATCCATAAACCTCTTCACCATCAACGAATTCGTATACTCAGATGGATGATATGGATCCCAGAACAAGTACTTCGACCGATCGTTGCAACATGTGGCGGTTTTCTTGCATGGAAGTATTTCTACCACTGGCCCTTCATTTTTACAACATCCAACATTTACCACTTCGATACCTACATAGGAAACAAAAAGTTAATTTGAGACCATCCCGCAACGGTTTTCTTTAGTGTTGCTAAATTGTCCTATGTATGGCAAATAACAAGTACAATTTTGTGACAAATGTAATTTGTCTTTTTTCTGATTTCATACTAACCGTAGTCGATAGAGTTATGAAGAATATCATCTAGTATGTTGTACATGTCTATGTAAACTATCGTGACTTGAGCGAAGTTGGAATTGAGTTCAGTAACCAAATCCTTCAGTCTTTGATTGTAGAGCACGGCGAGTTCGTTCATTCTTTTCATGCAGTTACCTCCGTACTCTGGATGGAGTATTCTCTCAAGTGGCATACATCCTATTGGTGGCACATTCCATATTATAAAATTTCTCGCATCGGAATCATACAACTCCTGCAAAACAAATGAGTAAATAAATAAATCAAAATTCGCATTACTTCTTAGTCTAAAAAATTATTATTTGCACAAAATTAGAAGGAAGAAAACATTACCGTAAGTTGACGTCTATGTTCCGTAATTAATATTTCTAGGTATGCTTCAGGGGGTATATATTTTTGTGAACCGACGAGTGGGGTAAAGTAGTTATCGAGAAAGTCATTTGACCCTATTATAACAGGAAATACAGCATTTTGTAGCAACTCGGACGTCTTGTCACTGCCAATGCTGGATATCAAATTTTCTCGAGTTTCACTGAAGTATCCAATCTGTTTATCCATACATATGCGATCTAACTAAAGAAGAAGCAAATCTAATTCATTAGTTCTAATACAATTTGAATATATACTCTCAATGAAAATAAACTTAAGTTAACAAATATAATTCTTACAAATACAGCGCCAGTTTCATTAAGAATTCCAGCTCCAGCGGAAGCGTAATTGATCCCACATGATATGATATCATCAATCGAGTTAGTACCCAACGAAGCAGGAGGGTAGCAGGACGCCCGGAATTCATCAACTAATTAAAAAAAAAAGTCGATTAACTAATTAAATATAAAACTCAATTTTTAATTACAATCGTTCGTATTTTTATCAATATAAAACAAAAAAGACTTACTTGTTAAATCAAGGAAAGTTTTTCCATTGCAAAAACGACCCGTAGGTCGTCCACCCGAAGGAGAGAAATCGATCCCATATGGTTGCACATTAGCTTTAGCGACAGTAGCAATGTAATTGTTGTTTCCAGTGTCAACTAATGAATCGCCGAAGACAAAAAACCGTGGAATTTTTTTAGCATCACAAAGAACAAATGTTGCTAAAAAGAACCAGAAAGTGGGAACAAACCAAAAATGGGGTCTCATTTTTGGAGTTGGGAGTTCAAAAAAAAACAATGGTTTTTGATACTTTTATAGATCTAGAAATCAGAGGTGGTTGGGTGGGAGATGAGATTGTGATATTAATGGAGACTCTGGTCACAGTACTACGCATTTATGGGTTTCAACTAGAAGATAGTAAAATATTCAAGAATCTTGAACCAACCCTTCATTACTTGAACAAGTAGGAAATTTGCTGACTTTGGATATTTTCCTATTCAAAGTAGCTAGATGTCAATGGTGTTCACCTGTTTCTGGTTCAATTGTATTAAGTTGGATTTCTAGAAATTTGCTACGTACTATAATTTTGGATATTTGTGTTGGTGTGTAAGTTTCACATTTTGTATGGAAGTGATCTTAAATGTAAGAAAAAGCGTTATTTCTTGAGATAATTTTGACGCGAGATTATATCCACTTATGATGTCGGAGTTCACGTTTAACCAAAATCTTAGGTTCTTTGGAATGAGATGCATTCAAGATAACATAATTGTGGGAAGGATGGTGGTCAATTTATAAGTACTGTAAGGGAAATGCTCACCTCTTAAACAAACTTTTGGAGTGAGATGCATCCAAGATCCAAACCCACTAAAAATTAAGTCCAACACCACATGTTAAAATGGTATCAAAACCCAAGTTTACCAAAAGTTTTTAAATTCATTGTCTAAGGGAACACAGTCTTCTTGGTCCAATATATGAAGGCTAAGATTGTTGGTGTTAATCCCACATTGATCGTGGGCAGGGACGGATCTACATGCAGGCCAAAGGGGGCCACGGCCCCTCTTGACTTGCTGTAAATTGTTTTTGAAATGCTGATTGCTTTCTGATTTATCGCATAAATAAAGTTCGAGTCATACATATAACATATATTTAGTGTGGATGAGATGGTAGAGGTTCAAGTTTTGGACGTGAGAGACCTGGGTTCGAGCACATAGACTTAGATTTTTCACTTTTTTTTTGGTTCGGCCCCCCTTAACTACTACTCCTAGTTCCGTCCCTGATCGTGGGACGAGATAATGATCAATTTATAAGTGTGAGTGAAAACCTTGCAACGAGTGATACTGGGCCACTGGGGAATGTAGGCTTAGTGAGTTTTTCCATCAGAACAAGTGGTGATATTAATTGAAATCTCCTTTAAAATAATTTACTCCTGTCAATTTCTTTTTATTGACATTAGACTCCAATAACATTGTACTATATATATATTTCATTCAAAAAACAGAACATTGTACTATATGGCATGAATAATCATGAATTTATTAATGAATTAAATCATTAATTGAATGAGCACTATAACCGTATTTAAATCAATTTAAACCCTAAAAGTTTTGTAACAACCTCCCACAAAAGTATTATTTCCGCCAAAAATTTGATTTCATTACCTAATGAATTCAAAAGTAGGTGGTTGGCGTACTATCCAAGAAAGTGATATATATTTATATGAGTGGTGAGAAAATACACAAAATGTTTGAAGGCCCGCAAACCCATTACAAGAGGACATTAACGAATAGAAATGTTTCCCTACTCTAAACTAAACATTATACATGTATTCTCTGTCACTAAAGAAGTTTCGGTTGGCACTTTTTATTTGGAATTATTTTATTTCTAATTGCTAGTCGGTGCATATTTTGTGTTTTGTCGTAGTTATTGTTTGCTAGGTGGGATGAGTCAACCCGTTTCCTTATTTCTTTTTTCTTTTCTTTTTTGTTGAAATCAACCCGTTTTCTTTACAAAAAGAACTTCACCAGGCAAATAACAATATCTGCCCATCAACAAAATAAAATAAAAACTGGCCTACCCTAATTTTACCCAAAAGTTGAGAAAAATATGAATATTGAAACCATTTGAACTAGAAATAACATCTTTATCTTCCAAAAGACATGACCACGAAACCCATCTCTACCCAATACACCCACTTGGGTTGGTGACCCGGATAGCATTATATTGGTGATGGCCGTAGCATTTAATTTTTGTATATGGGTAAATCTCATAGATACAGATGTGTTAAAGTTAATGGCGTTTGACCCTAGTCTCAAACAAAATATCCTTATTTCCATCTAGACGTTTAAACTTTGAAAGTGGTAAATAAAATACAGAGATGATAGTTTCCTAAGACGTGAATCTTGATCGAATCTAGGCTTGCGTACATGGTGTATTGGTCTCTCTTTAAATCTGGAATAGTCACGCACCAACTGGAATTCAGACCACACGGATCGCTTATTTTTGAACAAAATAAATCTTGATAAATTGGTAATACTTTTTATCTTGCTGCAAAACCTAATTCGTTTGTTCTTAGTGTGTTTTGCCATTTAACTATATACATTTTTTTGGTAGGACATTTAGCTATATGCATAAAGAAAATATTATTTCTCATTAGATTTGTGTTTGGTCTCAAATGAACTAGAGTTGGTTTATGTCATTTAGCCAGTGGCGTGACTGAGACAAACGGGGCCCGGTGCGAAGTTCTATTCGGGGCCCTTCAATAATATAAGACGAAAATAATTTCTTATACATATGATAGTTAACAAAAAAGATAAACTTTAGTTACCAAATCCAATTTTGATTTATTTTAGATGAATGTGAATGAATATAACAATTGACTATGTTTGATGCTTCAAAGTATTTAGGACAATTTAAAAAAATATTTAGAACAAAATAACTTGTCAACTAATTTTTTTTTTTCAAGACAAAAAACATTAATTTTAATTCTATACAAATTTTCAAGAATTATTTTTGAAAAAAAAAAAGATGAAAAGAATACTTATTAAACTTCAATCATTAGCCTAGAAGCATATATTTGTAATTGATATTTAGAAAAGAAAAAAAATGAAAGTAGTGAGATTTAAACTCTTAACCTCTTTTTTGTAAAACAAGGATGTTACGAAATGGATTCCAAAAAAAAAAAAAAGGATGTTACGAAATGAACTGCAACTAAGTAATGGAATTAGTTTAGTCCTTCAAATATTTATACCAAGATAAGTAATTCGAGAGGCCCAACTTCTTTGATTTTTTTTGTCGTTTGAGGGGGGCCCGGTGCCGTCGCACCTATGGCACCCCCTCTTCCACGCCCCTGCATTTAGCAGCTATATATACACATCCTATATATAATGGTGTTAGGTTCTCCTTACCTTTTCTTAGTGTGACTTTATTTGAGTGTGTTTGGCCATATATATGTTTTTATTTTAGTCTTGGTGTGTGTTAATTAAATATAAATTGGGTCTACTTGTTCCCCCCAACTTTATAGGTTGAGATTTATTAGAGGTTTTTTTTTTGTTGAAAGGTTAGAGGTTACTTCATTTATACCTTTTTTAATATATAGGTACATATATCATTCATGACCTCATTTATTTTGTTTTGTGCCTATTTTTACTCCTTTTTTTTTTTTTTTTGTTGAGAGTGCCTATTTTCACTTGATGTGTGATTCTCACCAAAAATGCATGACTATATACTACATTTTATTTTTACTTAACATATTATTTTCAATATATTTCTAGTTCAAGGGGAACATTTCGTGGAAAATTATTTTACTTTTAGTGCCAGTTGAGATATTTATTACTATGTTATAATCACTATTCAAAGTTTTTATTACTATTCTAGTTACAATCATGTAATAATTGTGTTTTTATTATGTGATTATTTTCAAAATAATATTTGTTTTTACACTCATTTTAGATTTACCATTTTTTATAATTTTAATTTGATTAATCTTACAACAATTCCAATAAATTAAAGTCTTCACCAAACACTTTTACCACTACAACTAATTAACAACCATTATCCATTATATTGGGATAACGTGTTGAAGTACATGCTTACGCTTTAAGCATTTTTATCGTGTTTAAGCACGCGAGGATGGAATAGGTCTCTTCCCCTCAAAACTATGTTTTAACATATAGCCATAGTTCTCTATATATATTATTAACAGCAAATTTGATTCCAGAGTAAGGAACACTTTCCGTCTCTGACAGCTATGTATAAAGTCAAATTAATTAGTTCATAAAAAAAAAAAAAAATCAAATTAATTATTAGTAGAATGGCCAAAATTCAAAGGGTCAGTTGTTCAAATATTGTTTAATAAAGAGGAGTTTGGAAGAAGGTGAGGAAAATTATAAGGCGCAAAATTCGGGTCAAAATATCAAATGAAATTCAACCCGGAATATTAATGCAAAAACAACACAAAAGTTGAAATTACAAAATATTTTTGAAAATTTATGAACAAAGCATAGTTTGCTCTCAACAATCTTGTATTTGGTCTCAACAATTTTGTAAGTGTATGAACAAATTTGTTTTTGTTCACACATAATTAAGAACATAATTATATATGTTGTCAACAATTTTAAAAGTGTTGCCAACAGTTTCAAAAGTGTTGCTAACAGTTTAAAAATTGGATTTTTTTTACATTATTATTTTCGAGTGGGTTTTTTTCGTATTTGGACCCAAATCTTGGTCTTTTCTTACATGCAAGAGAGTCTATAATCAATTTATTTCCTGACCTCATAGTTTCCATTAATATAATTAGTATACAAAATAAATTAAAGATCAGAAGTTATCATTATAAAGTACCAAAAATTGTGTGGGTTGTCCCCCACTATGAGTATGTGGTGCAAAGATTGGGCACTCCCTCTTTATGCCATGAGGTCGTGAGATCAATTCTGGGTTGAAGTACTTTATATTGACATTTATTTCATATAATGTAGGTGATAATTAAAGTACATTTAGAAATAGACAGATTTTCAAGGCACCTAAGATGACTTTAAAAGTCTTTATCTGGCCTTAAGGCACAAGATGTCTTAATTGGTGGTTATAGTGTTCATCCAAACTCATCATGTATTGGATATTATAATCACGATGTATCAATGTCATTTAAATGTAATGAGTCTTAAATTTCAATCTCAAAAAAAAAAAATTGTACGGGTTTGAGCTATAAGTTCATCCTTTGGTTAAAAAATAGTCAGGAGATCCTAGTTGTTCGGAGAGAGAAAAAAAACCTTAAAAAGAATATAATCATTTCGATTAGAAGAAAAAAAAATTGTAAAACTATGAGCCCTCCAAAGATTGTCGATGTAGCAAAAGAATTGTTAAAACACAAAATTGAATAAGGTTAGATACATGTAACAATAATTGTTTTAGAGAAAGAAACTAGAAATGAAGTTTCGTCGTCAAATGATGATATACTTGATTTCTTTCTCGGTTCGATCTCTTTTTTGCTGGAAATGATATTAATGATAAACTAATGATAAAACCTTGCTTCTAATAGATAATTGAAGCATTGAAAGTTTGACAAACAGAAACGGAAGAAGACATTTATTTTGATATACTATTTCGAATTTATTTTTTGGTTATAGCATAATAAATATAAACAATATTGTATTGTACCTGTTCATAACGTATTATTTCAGTTCATAACGCATTATAACGAGAGACAAAAATTTAGGTTGGGGAAAAAATGATATTGTATTCGAGTAGATTTTGCATAATGCATCATGATCGTTCATTATACATTATTAACAATCATAATGTATTATGGAGATTCACGGGATTTCACAAGCTGAAACAGTGGCGTATTTAGGATTTATTTTCAGGGGGTCTAAAAAGCCCTCTATAAAAAATCGATTTGAAAATTTTTTATAAACCCTAAATACTCGTGAGTTGAACTCGTGGCCCCTATTACTCTCCCGACTCGGCCTTGAGATCTTACCGCTCGGCCAAGCTTCATTTCATGTTTGAGTATGCACGGGACCATCTATATTATTGCTTCCCCCTTCTAACAAAATAAAGAAAAAAACGTCTAAGTCTGGATTCGAACCCACGTCAACTCGAGCAATAATTCAACACCTTATTCGTTGGGCCAACAAGTTGAGGGGGTCTATAGACCCCCCTAGACCCTACATGGATCCGCCACTGAGCTGAAGGATATTTAATTTAGGTCGGAAAAAGTCTCTTTGGATCTCCACTCAGTTATAATTTTTTCCCTTATAATTTTATTTAAAACTAAAGATGGTTGTAATGGTGAAGCTGAAAGATATCTAGATCAGAACAAGTCGATCTGGACCTCTTCTCAGTTATAAATTTTTCCTAATAATTTTAGCCATGTGAGGATTCATTTCTCATTTCTATAATGTTCTTTCATCTTCACCATTACAACCATCGTTCGTACTCTTCCCCTCTATCTATCTCCCTCTCTCGCTCTCTCTCTCTCTCCCTCTTACATACTCTATCTCCCCTCTCTCTCTATCTCTCTCTCCTCAATCTCCTCTCTCTAGCTATTTTCTCTATAGCCCCTTCGTCAACTCTCTCTCTCCCTCCACCTATTTCTTCATTTCTCTCTTTTTCATACTCTCTCCCCCTCCCTCTCTTTATCTCTCTCCCCTCTCTCTAGCTCTTTTGTCTATAGCCCCCACGTCATCGACGAAGTGAATAACCCCTACGTCATTAACGAAGGTAATAACCCATTCGGCAATGATAAATGACAGAAGGTTTCAGGTGGGAGGGTTAACCTGAAACCCTCGATGTGCCTTCTCGCGAAAGCTTTATTCCTTAATCATCGGCTGAGGTGGTAAGACATTCGCTGGTGACGAAGACGCGTGGAGAAAGTGAGATGAGTAAGTCAGAGAATGAGATAGGAGATGAGGAAGAAAGCGAGAGGGGAAGGAAGGGAGAGAATGAGAGAAAAATGGTGGTGGTAGGCGGACCTCAATTTTTTTTTTTTTTGACGAAACAATTGTTGTTCTACTAGTTCGATTTGAGTTATTAGTCTCTATGGTTTACTCTTTAAAACCGAGTTTTTGTTCGTAGTTGAAACATAATAGTCTAACTACATTTCGAGTTGTCACTTTAATTGATTTGTCACTTGAAGACATAGTTGTCTCCCAGGAAAAAGCAAATTTCTTTCACGGTTCTGATGGTAGTTCAAGTTATGGAAACGAGCGAAGCTTCGTAAGTAATATAAACTATTTGACTTCTTCTGAATTGACCTTTTTGACTCCTAACTTGATTTCTTGATAACTTCTAATTTAGTTTCGAGATAACTCATGACTTCTGATTTGATTTTGAGATAACCCTTGACTTTGTTTTTGTATTCTTGGCATAATCGGATTCTCCGAACTCCAAATTCTATACTCAACTAAATGCTCTTGATTCTAGAAAGTTCTTGATTCTATGTATATACATACTGGAATGTTGTTGATTCTATATTATAGACTGATAATCTAAAAAATGGTCATCAGTTGACTACGTCAATAATTCAAGAAAAGATATACTTGCAAGCTTTCCATTCCATGACCATGACAATCAATATTTGCCCACCCATAATCTTGATGGCGAAAGACTTTTTGAGGAAATCTTACAACTGTGGTTTTGCTTTGGGTTATTTCTTGAATGGCCCCTTATTTTGTGACTAACTTCCTGCGAAGCCCCATATTTTATTAAAAATTACCCAGAAGGCTCCCTGTTCTCCGTTATCCAGAAGACCCCCTTTTTCTGTTGCCCAGAAGACCCCTTTTTCTACGGCGACCCTATCGGAAAAGATGATGAGGTGACGAGGCAGAGAGAGGTGATGAGATGGAAGAGAGAGTAACAGACATTTAACGGTAACGAAAAAAATAAGGCATGTTGGATATTTTTGATAAAGTAGGAAGCTTCGCGGGAAGCTGGTCACAAAGTAGGAGACTTTCGGGAAATAACCCTTTTGCTTTTAGTCTTTCCATGTACATTAGCAGATCTCATGGGCTTGATTGCGCCATACTATATCTTTTTTTTGTTTTTTTTTTGTTGAATGCGCCATACTGTATCTAATGGCCATGATTTTTTGACTTATATTTTGTGAAGTTAAGCTCTCGGGTGTTCCAGGCTGCAAGCTTTGACTGGTTATTTTCTATGTTACTAGCTGGCCACGATTTGTATTCTTCCAACAACCCCACCTTTTTATTTTTTAATTATAGAAAACCTAACAAAGCTACCTCCTTTTCTTCTATAAAGATTCCCTCTCAGACCCTATCCAAACCTTCCTTTCTTCTCCATCCTTTCCCCCTATATGCCCTAATTTCTTCCTTCATTTCTATCAATTCCCCCTTTTTTTGCTTTTAGGGTTCTTCAATTCTCTTTCTTTCGATCAAGGCGATCTCGATTAGCTAAGTATCTTCTTCTATTTCGTTTTGGATTCAGATCTGGTCAAAATTTGTTTAGATTTAGCATTTCTTATTCAAATCTAGGGTTTCTTTTTCCCACTTTTCGTTGTTGGTATTCTTGATCTGGTTTAGATTTCAATGATTTTAAGTTTATATCATTTGAAACCTTATATCTGATCTTTATGAATTACGCAACCCTTTTACGTAGGATCCGTCTTCTCCAATCATTCTCTGTTGTTTTGCTTTACTGGTTTTACAATTTCTCCTGAACTAGTTCATCTCTCCCTGATTGATTGATTTTGATTTAATTCCCTTTTTGCTTAATACCCTTATTAGAAAATTTAATTTTGAATCGGAGATCATGAGTAAGAGATCTTCATCAATGACTCCAAATATGAGTTCAGGATCTGAAGGAGATCCCCAGAATATGGTTCATGATGATAGGAAAAAGAGAAGAATGATTTCGAATCGAGAATCGGCTCGTCGATCTCGTATGAAGAAACAACAACACTTAGATGATCTGCTTACCCAAGTAGCTCAATTGCAGAAAGAAAATAATGAAATTGTCAAAAGTATTGATAATACAACAGAGGTTTACAACAAGGTTGAATCAGAAAACAACATTTTGAGAGCTCAAATGTCAGAATTGACTGATAGATTACAGTCTTTGAATTCTGTATTGAGAATTATTGAAGATGTTAGTGGATTTCCAATGGATATTCCAGAAATTCCTGATCCTCTTCTTAAACCATGGCAGCTTCCTTGCCCATCACTACCAATCATGGCATCTACAAATATGTTTCAGTATTGAATTTGAATCATCTCTCTGCTAAATTGGGTAAAGATAAAGTACTGTTCTGGGTTTTGGTTATTTTGGTCTTATGTATTTGGTAATGGAGGTTGTGTTTCTTGTCTGTGTTCTTGTAGTTTAATCAGAAATTGTCAATCTTTCTGTGTTTTAGAGTGTTTGTGTCTGGTTAGGTTTGTGGTGGTTGTCATGAAAATCAATCCCTTTGCAGGGTAGATAACATTTGAATTTGCTGAAATGTATGTGTATTTGGATGATGATGCTTATGAAATAATATGGGTTTTGGTTCTTGGATCTTTCTCAATTATATATTTCAATCTCATTTTAGCATAGTATAACTTTTGTTGTTTCCTTCTGAATTTGGGCAAAATGTATTACAGAATTCATTCCATGGCAGAGCTATATATGCCAAAGTTCATTCTGAAATGACCTTGCACAATCAATCTTGTTGTTCGATCGTTTCGAGCAAAGTTTTTAAGAGAGAAGAGTTACGTTATTTCTAGGGTTGGCAGGTTGGATGTGTGCAGTACGTTTTAAGGCGGTTTGCTCTCACTAGATGAGGTAGTGCCTTAAGGCGGACGCCTCAAACCCTCAAATGTGTAAATGTGTACAAACCGTAAACTATTTTTTGTTAGGAATTTGACATCAAAATAAAGTCTCAAGTGTTTGCTAGACAAAAGTACTAGAAACGTTTTTATGTTGTTCAACAACTCAAAACAACATGCGACTCCATATGTACACATTTTATTCTCGGGTTCAAGTACGCATGCCTCGCCTCGAGGTGTATGCCTTGAACGTCTTGTAAACATTGGATGTGTTTTTAGGCGAGGCATGCCTTGAACGTCTTGTAAACATTGGATGTGTTTTTAATATGTTTACAGGAACATGTACATATATACTCGAATAACAATTTTCGATATAGAACACTCATCAAATAACTACTTAGTTTGCAATTTCTTTGTTATTCAAATAACACAAGAAGATAAGTAAAACATAAGCATCTAGTGTAGAGAAATTAAGTTGTTGTGCCTTCTTACACCGATCAACCTTCACTAATTATCATATGTACGACATTCATCCGTCTCTGGGTTATCGTTACAATACGTCTCTAATGGATCCTCTTGCTTCTTCTTTAGTCTTTCATCACTTGCAGCAGCACTAACTTCCTCGACCTCGTCCCATGCAGCAACACACTCTCCGCTCACGGGGTCACCTGCACAAACCTCCTCAGCATTCTTGATACTGTCTTCTACCTTGTTCGATAAGCTCTCAGGGGCAGCCATAGTTCGAATGCTCATTCGACCGCGTTTCAACTGGTACACCATCCGGCTCCATGGGCGGTTCAAGCAAGGTGACTTAATGGTCCTGTTGTTTGTTCCTGCCTTGGATATAACTGTAGTGGCAGTGAAACTTACTCCAGCAAGTGTTGCTGCCATTATTGATGATGAAATGTGGTTGCAACTTGCAAGAGGCAGAAGATGGTACTGGGGAGAGAAGTTAGAGAGAGAAAGTTGATATATAGTGAACAGAGGAACCCTGGTTGAGTTGCTTATCATTAATGTTCATACATTTCTTATCAAACCAGAACCAATCATGTACATCCATCCACATAAGGCCAAGAAACTAGAAAAAGAAACAAATATCTTGTGAAACAATTGTACTTCAGAAAAAGAAAAATATGAGGATTTAGGAGAGTCTACAAATATCAGAATCTGTGCCTTTAATCCACCCTTATTTAAATAAGCTCATGTAAGTAACAAAATCACTAGTTTTTCTCATAGTGAAAAACTTGTCCAATAGAAACCAAAGTACAAAGGCTTTCAAAAGAGTAAAAGGACTCTTTGTGAGGCCACAATCCTGGCTGAATCCCGATCAGAATATGGGCACAAAGTAACATATTTGTTGAGAAAAAGGCCTTAGGAGTGTCTCTAGCCAATTAGGGTTTCCTTTGGAATTTCCTACCACCAACGTTGATTGTGTTTGGAACTTATACACGAAGGTAATTGTAGGGGAAACTAACTGAGCCAGCAATCGTTTGTCATTCTCTCTTTCACTTTTATTTTTCTCATCTCTCTCCCTCTTTTTATCCTCTAGTCACGCGATATTTCTCGTCGTATATTTTTTTTTTATTTGTCAAACTCAAAAATGACCTCAACCCACACTCAAGGCCCTTTAGGGATTGCCTCTTGCAGTTGGGCTTGACTATGGTCTAAATATGAAAGCGCAGCCCTGCTCCAAAAATTAACAGGCCCAGTCCAAGGGTTAAACTGGGCCAAGTTCTTGTAACACGTGAACCGATCTTACTTGCTCATTGATACTTTGACTTGTATTCACTTCTCTCACAGTGAATTGACAAAAATTGAATTTGATTATTAGGGTTCTTAAATTTTTCCAACAAGGAAAGAAATGATGGATTTACAGAAACGAAGGGTTAAGATCTTCCTCTTTGTAGCAGGCCTCATTGTTCTAAGTATTACAGGTGTCATTCTATTCAATTATGTGTTTGATTTCAATTTAATGCCTCTTTTAGATCTCAAATCATAAACTTAATTACTCAATTGGGCTTTAAAATCATTTCCATGTTTATTTATTTTCTTTATTGTTATTTCAATTTGACATGTAAAACGAAAATCTGCACAAAAATTAGGTTACTAAATGAATCATTTGGGATGTCTAGTGAATCGAATGTGGAGTGAGATAGGAGGACAAGGTACAAAGGTTTTGGGGATTTAGGGGTGATCAATTTATATTGCTTACCCATGAAAAAATTTGATCTAGTTAATTAGGGTTAATGGATTATGGTATCACATATTGTTCTTTAAAATTTTTGGTAAGTACTAGAAATTTTGTAGTCAAATTGGGCTTAAAGAACACCATTAGTTCATGTAAATCAAGAATCAGCAAATGGGTCGAGGATTATGTTTTCTTTTCGGTATAGGTGATGTTTGTTTTAAAATGCGGTTGACTGGCATTCAAGGATTGCTTTTAGGTTATTCATCACTTACCGAATTGGTGCTAATCCCTCGATGTCTCGTTCATGGATAGTCGTAGGTAGTCATTTCATAGTATCTTTTCTCTATTTAATTGTTGATTCTTGCTCGCTTTCTTCATCTTATTTGAACATTATAAAGCTATTGAAAGCAAAAAACGAGAAAAATGTAACGTATTAAGTTCTCTTTATGATTTGAAAGATATTGATTATGTTTTGAGCATTAAACGAGGCTTACGTTTTGGGACCAGTCTCGAGGTTTAAGTCGTTCTCAAAACACTGGCTTCTAGTTTTATGGATCAACTACAGTCATTATTTATTTATTCCGCATTTCCGCTTAGTGATTAGTATTAACAAAAAAATATTTATTGTTTTGGAGTTTAACACTAGCCGAGGCATGGGTGTTCATCTTCTCCTTGTTTGAGGTCGTAAACAATCATGGGCTAATTCTGTATAAGTTGTACGGGTTCTGGTTGCAACTTCTCTCGTTAATATTCTGTATCTTATTTTTGTACAGCCGAAAAGTTTCGACAGCTAGTCGGAGAAGAATCTTCGTCAAAAAGTGGACAATTTACTTTCTTAAACTGCTTTGACATGGGTAGTGGAAGCATGGCGTGTGTAGTTAAGGAAGGCGTAAAACTTTATGTCAACAATTTTAGAAATAAACATGTTGAAGGAATGAGGGAAAAGGCAATGGAAACTGCCTTAGCCGATGCAATCTCACAAGGGCTGGATGCTAAAGCTGCTGCTAAAGTAGCACAAACAGAGGGGAAAAAAGCAGCAAAATTGGCAACTCGACAAGCTAAACGAATTATAGGTCCAATTATTTCGTCAGGATGGGACTTCTTCGAAGCAATCTACTATGGGGGAACTATGACTGAAGGATTCTTGAGAGGAACTGGGACATTGTTTGGAACTTATGGAGGAGGATTTGTTGGAGAAGAAAGGCTGGGGAAGTTGGGTTATCTTGTCGGAAGCCAATTGGGTAGTTGGGTAGGAGGAAGGATAGGACTAATGGTATATGATGTGGTTAATGGAATCCATTTCTTGCTGCAGTTTGTTCAACCAGAAGAAACCATCATTAGTGAAACTCCTGTTTATGAGAGTTCCCGAGATTCTGATGATTCCTATACTGAAGAAACTCCTGCTTATAAGAGTTTCGAAGATTCAGGCGATTCTTATACTGAAGAGACTCTTGTTTATGAGAGTTCTGAAGCTTCGGGTGATTCTTACACTGAAGAAAGTCCTGCTACTGAGAGCTCTGGAAGTTTCTGGTGATTTTTATGCCGAAAAATGCTGCTCTAATGTGTCTTGTGAAGGCTTTTCGTAGGTATTGTACTTATAGATTGATTCCACAAATTTTGTTTTCCTCTTCTTTCCTGTAACTAACCTTCTTGAGTCCTTGACCGTAATCGAAATAGAGTTTGAACTTTGAGTCATACTAAAAATTAGAAATAAAAATATCTCTTTTAGTACTGAGCTACCCATTGTCTGTGTGCGACTTTCTTGATCTGTTGATCATGGTGTTTTAGATACCTGTGGATTTGTAATTCCTTCGTCTGATTAAAGTACAACTGTTTGTAATTCCTTCTTCTGATTAAAGTTCTTCAACAAAAAAAAAAAATTCTTCTGCAAGTCGATGGCATCTTTGGGTGAGGTGATATTGTGATACTCGATTTCAGCAGTTTGAAGCCTCATGCTTGAATTGTACTCTAATTTGTAACCTACAAAATTTTGAGACTGACTCTGTATCTGTGTTCGAATATGGTTTTTTTTTGTCGTTGTTGTTGAACTGATGTTCGAATATGGTTGTTATAACATAATGGTACTTCAAATTTTCCATTTCATAATGTGGTACTCAAATTAACTCAATATATATATATTTACAATGCATTACTAATACATTTCTCAATATTGTTGTTTTTCCAAATTACTTCGTGACATATTCAAATAACTAAATCCCCAGGATCTAGCTTGTGACAAAATTGTGAAATAATACTTAATTAAGAATTGATTAGGTATTTTTTGTAAAGAGGGATATTAAATAGCCCAAAAATTAGAGTCGATCACAGTCCAAACAGTTATATTGTCTGGTCCAATCGGTCAGATCGTTTCTCTCTCTCCATGTCTTGATCAATTGCAGCCGGCTACATCCCCATTCCGACTGTAGTCGAACCCTATTTTCAGGCCTTTTATTATCATGTTTTCCTTTGCCGAGTAATTGTTTCATTAATTCACTTCGGTATCAAGATGTGCAAATTAGATTTGTGGGTGCGCTTAGAGAGAAAACTGGAACCATTAGATTATAATAACGGGATTTAAACGGTATTAAGGCGGTGTATATATATATATTAGTAGCTTCCGATTTTAGCAGTCAATAATATTGAGAGTCGCTTTATTTTAGTGAAATAGATAGATTCGGTGCGGATGCGTATTGAAGCCCCATCGTAGCTATCATGCGCCTTCAAAAACTTTATCATCGTTTCTCTCTCCTCTCCTCTTTCTCTTCTCTACCTCCATCTCCATCTCCATCTCTCTCTCCTCACTTTCTCTCTCTAACCCACTACCACCATCACCATACCTCTGCCTTTCCTGGTACTCATTTGAGAAGCTCAAGAAAGTTATTGAATACCAACAGGATGACTATCTCATCCAGGTTCCATAATATTGTACCAGTAAATGCAATTTCTTCTGAAGATGGTGGAAGTGGCACTAATGGCGTTGCTTCTTCAGTTCCAGCTGATTATGAAGGTACCCTTTACTGAAAAATCTTATCTTTTTTAGTTCTCTGATTTCTGTAGTTGTTTTCTACTTTCAGATGTTTGGGGAAGAATTTTTGGGTTTTGCTTAGAATTTTAACCCCAGTGTTTATTTTTTATTCTCTGGTTTAATTTGTGTCTAATCTATTCAGTTTATCTTGATCTTGGGTTTAGTTTTAATTTGAAGGTGAAACACAGTTGAAGAATCAAATGAAATAGTTGAAATTGATGTGTTTGATATATGTAACAGTGGGATTGAATTCAATAGCAATCAAATTGAACTGAATTTAGGTTGAATTTCTGCTCCTAGCTGATTGAATAAGTTGACATTTCAGAATCTATCTGCTTGAATTTTCATTTTTAGTGCAGTTTAAATATTCTTTCTTGTCCATTATGATTATTAGATTATACTGGTTGGAATTGTTTGACTTGACTTCATTTCAATAACTCAATGAGCCCCTCTTGGATTTTGATGGTGCAGAAGATTCTTTAAATGGTGGATATCGTCTTCCTCCACCAGAACTTAGAGATATTGTTGATGCACCACCACTACCTGCATTGTCATTCTCACCCCAAAGGGATAAAATCTTATTCCTGAAGCGTAGAGCTTTGCCTCCATTGACAGAACTAGCAAGACCAGAGGAAAAGCTTGCTGGTGTCCGTATCGATGGAAAATGTAATACTAGGAGTCGCATGTGAGTTTAATGAGCTGATTCACTTTCTCTCTCTTTGAGGTTCTAACCTCGGGTTACCTTCACAGTCGAGCCTCATACATATTAGTTCAGAAACTGATCGCGTTTTGTTGGATTTCTTATGTCTCGTCCTTCTTTTGTCCAATTGAATTTGTTGAGAAGATATTTTGCTTCTTCGATTCAGGTCATTTTACACAGGAATTGGGATCCATCAGTTAATGAATGATGGTACACTAGGGCCAGAAAAAGAAGTACATGGCTTCCCTGATGGTGGCAAGATCAATTTCGTTAGTTGGTAATATTAGATCCCTCTGAGACGTCTTGGTCTTTTGGTGTTTTTTTTTTGTGCTCATGTGTTAACTCTCTCCCTCTTTAAGCCAGGTCACATGATGGTCGACATTTATCCTTCAGTATAAGATTTGACGAGGTAATAGACTGGTAGCTTAATTTGAAATCCAGTATCTATAACATACTTCAATAAAAAAAATAAAAGTACATGAAAAAATTCTAAAGTTGGACATATCTTAGACACAAAGTGACCCTAAAAAGGATATAGTGGTACGTGTTTACTAATTTTCTGTTGGATTTCCATATGACATAGTTTAGATGTTCTAAAGGTAGTGGTGACGATTGGGTACCCATAAGGCCGTAACTATGGTGTGATTTATATATATAAAGTATATTACAGAGAAGGCCATAAGGCTCGTAATTACGGTTTGTCATGTGTCGTTTGTTGATTGTTAAAAATCAGGTGGATAATGAGGACACAAAGCTTAGAGTATGGGTTGCAGATGTGGAAACAGGAAAAGCTAGGCCTTTATTTCAATCACCAGATATTTATCTTAATGCTGTTTTCGATAAGTAAGTCCAAGCTTGCTTTCTTTTCTTCTCTCTCTTCCCTCCCTCTCCCATTCCATATAGCATATTGAACTTCTATATGCTCACGCCTTTGTCTTGCTTCGAGCAGTTATGTTTGGGTAAACAATTCTACTTTATTGGTTTGCACCATTCCTTCATCTCGTGGGAACCCACCGAAGAAGCCATTAGTTCCGTCTGGCCCTAAAATTCAGTCCAATGAGCAAAAGACCGTCGTTCAAGTAAGAACGTTCCAAGACTTGCTTAAGGACGAGTATGATGAAGACTTGTTTGACTACTATGCCACATCACAGTTGGTTTTGGCTTCATTAGATGGAACAGTCAAGGCCGTCGGTCAACCGGCTGTATATACGTCACTTGATCCCTCCCCGGATGAGAAGTACCTTACTATTAGTTCGATTCATCGGCCTTACTCCTTCATTGTCCCATGTGGAAGGTTCCCTAAGAAAGTTGAATTATGGACGGCTGAGGGGAACTTTGTCAGAGAGATCTGTGATTTGCCTCTCGCAGAGGATATCCCAATAGCATTCAGCAGTGTGCGGAAAGGAATGCGTTCGATAAATTGGAGAGCAGACAAACCATCGACTCTCTATTGGTATAGTAATTTTCTCTCTTCCCGAGCTTCACATGGTTTAAATTTCTAACAATCGTTTACGGTATTGTAAAATAAAAAAATTTCAAAGGTTCACACCATCATAATCGTGTACCCCGAGCTTCCGATGGTTTAAATTTCTAACAGTCGTTTACAGTATTGTAAAATAGAAAAATTTCAGAGGTTCACACCATCATAATTGTGTACATTATTTGGTTGAAGTTATATTTTAAACTACATCCTTTTTGAGGCCCTCGGTTTTTATGTCGTGGGTAGTTGTATATGTCTCGGAACATTTTTCTTGACTGATTAAATTTTCCAGGGTGGAGACTCAGGATGGAGGTGATGCAAAAGTTGAAGTTTCTCCACGAGATATAGTATATACACAGCGTGCTGATGCACAAGATGGTGAACCGGCAGAGGTTTTACACAAACTCGATCTTCGTTATGGGTATGCATCTACCTTTTTTTTTTTCTTAATTATTCTTGGTGGTTAGATTAGCTATCTAATATTTGTTGTTTTAGGCAAGTTGTAGTCTTGTACCAAGATATGAGCTTACGACATTCATTGGAATGCATATCTCTCTCTCTCTCTCTCTCTCTTTCTCACTCTCTATAAATATATATATATATATATATATACACATTCAACGCATTGTATTCCTCCCTGTTGATTCACTTTTTAACATAAGTATGAAAATGTTAACTAAGCTGCTTTAAAGAAGTAAATTCACGAGGAAAATATGGCAATCCTCCTATTTTATTTGAATATTGATTTTGTTATCTGAATTTGGATTTCTTACAGAGGTATCTCCTGGTGTGACGATTCCTTGGCGTTAGTTTACGAATCTTGGTATAAAACACGCCGAACAAGAACATGGGTTATCTCTCCAGGAAATAGTGAAGTTAGTCCACGTATACTGTTTGATAGGTCATCGGAAGATGTTTATTCTGATCCTGGTTCTCCAATGCTACGTAGAACACCTGTAGGAACCTATGTTATTGCGAAAATAAAGGGAAATGATGGGGAAACTCGTGTTTTATTGAACGGAAGTGGTGCTACACCCGAGGGAAATGTTCCCTTCCTTGATTTATTCGACATGTAAGGGTTTTACTAATTTAATTATCCTTTGCTGATATGATTGTCAAAATCTGTTTTGCTGATACCTGTAATTCTTTCAGAAATTCAGGTAGCAAAGAGCGGATCTGGGAGAGCAGCAAAGAGAAGTACTATGAGACGGTTGTTGCATTGATGTCCGATCAAAACGAGGGTGATTTAGACATTGATCAATTAAAAGTATTGACTTCAAAAGAGTCAAAAACTGAAAACACTCAATATTATCTTCAAACTTGGCCGGACAAGAAAGTTTTCCAGATTACAAACTTCCCTCACCCATACCCTCAACTAGCATCATTACAGAAAGAAATGATCAGGTATCAGAGGAAGGACGGTGTCCAGCTAACTGCTACACTTTACCTACCACCAGGTTATGATGCAGCAAAAGAGGGTCCCCTTCCATGTTTGTTCTGGTCTTACCCTGGAGAGTTCAAGAGCAAAGATGCTGCTGGGCAAGTTCGTGGTTCTCCTAATGAATTTGCAGGCATAGGTTCAACATCTGCTCTTCTTTGGCTTGCGAGGAGGTACTATCTAATCTCTCTCTCTCTCTCTCTCTTCCATGTTATCTTATTATCCGGCCGGTTGGCTGTGTCATGGTTCTATGTAGGATTTTCTTACATCTTATATGGCCCATGTCATGCTTCTATGTGAGAAAAAGTTTTACGGATTGAAATGTTGTGTTTGCAGGTTTGCCATTTTATCGGGACCAACAATACCTATCATTGGTGAGGGCGATGAAGAGGCAAATGACAGGTAATAACCAACTAACCTGCTTTCTTTTTCTACTCATCTTTCCTTTTGTCACCTCTCTGGGTAGCCTGAACTAGTAGCCACTTTGCTCCTTCCACACTATCTATATAGAATAAGATCTTCACTTTGTCCACAACCCAGGTTATTATAGTCCTTTCTGGAGTTAATTCTGCCTTCAGATTTTGGTTAGGTTTTCTTCCTAGGTTGAACCAAAATTAAGGGTACCGTATGTATATATATATATATATATATATAACTTTTCGTTTATGCTTGTACTGCCGAAGGAGCTGATCTTATCTGAAGCAAGATTCTTCCTTTTTTTGCTTTCTTTGTAAGATAAAAGTTTTATACAGCTCATTAGTCAGAGCACAAAAATTTCAATAGAAAATGTGGAAACCAATTTTTTAGTTATTTGTTCAATGAGATAGATTGTCTTTTGATCAGATATGTGGAGCAGCTGGTTGCAAGTGCTGAGGCTGCAGTTGAGGAAGTCGTTCGCAGAGGGGTAAGCTTTTTTCGTAAACGTCAAATGACAAGTCAAATAGGGCTCTTAAAAAAGAGATCTTGTACGGGTTTTCCCCTCTAGAGCATCTGTTCTACCTTTTCTTTTCAATGACTTGCTGGAATCGATTTAATTCAGGTGGCTCATCCAAATAAAATTGCCGTGGGAGGTCATTCTTATGGGGCATTCATGACTGCTAATCTCTTAGCACATGCACCCCATCTCTTCTGTTGTGGAGTTGCTCGTTCTGGAGCTTACAACAGAACACTTACTCCTTTCGGCTTTCAGGTATTCACTTGGATAAACTTGAAGGTTAATAATTTTGTTAAATATAAGTCGTAGTACTCCGACATTGAGAGCTGAACGCTTTGCTCTTGAGTAATTTCTTCGACTCTTTTGGTGTAGAACGAAGATAGAACACTATGGGAGGCAACTAATATATATGTCGAGATGAGTCCATTCATGTCCGCAAACAAAATTAAGAAGCCAATTTTGCTTATTCATGGAGAGGAAGATAATAATCCAGGAACACTAACAATGCAGGTCAGTATACTTGTTTTCCTATATGATTTTTTATCAAATGTGGGATATGAGGATATGTATATGTGGAAATTCTCCTTATGGACCTGCAACCAAGCTAGCTTGCTAGCCTTGGGTTTTGTTTCGGCGGACTCTTGCAGACGGTTTATAAACCCAAACTGGGACCAAATTAGCTCGGCCCTTAACTAGAACTTTCTCACTTGGGTTCAAGATTTGATTATTGTCCTCTGCCCGTAGTACCAAAATTCGGCCAAAATGTTTACAATATATTTTTGGTTTGTATAGCCATTGAGATGAAATTAAACTTGCATTTTTTTAACGGTAAAGATTTGAACTCCGATCTTGCCCGTGGAGATAGACACGTGTGTTTTTTGAAAAAGGTCAGAGAGACACATGTTACCACCTAAACCAAAGTGGGTTTCAGAATGAAATTCAACATATAGTGTTGTTTTGTGATCATTTAGGTGAAAATCACTCTTCATTTCGACTTGATCTTCACATTTGATGCAGTCTGATAGGTTCTTTAATGCACTCAAAGGCCATGGAGCTCTCTGTCGACTAGTGGTACTCCCCTTCGAGAGCCATGGTTATGCTGCACGAGAGAGCATCATGCATGTCCTCTGGGAAACTGATCGATGGCTACACAAGCATTGTGTTAGCAACTCCGATGTGGTTGCAGATACTGAAACCTCCAAGGACAATTCAATCAACACCGAGAAAGATTCAGAAATCAAAGTCGGTACTGCTAGTGGAGGAGGAAGTAGTGAGCAAGACGTATTTCACTCCGCGACAAGGTCTTTATTGTGGTAATTTATTCTTCTCATAATTTCTTATACTCCCTTTCTTGTTCATCATTTGACATCGAAATCTTTTTCCGAACACTTAATTAGTGAGATTATTCCTCAGAAATATAAACTTTACAGTATAAATTCGGTGAAGTAAAAAAAGAAACGTGAACATCGGTATGGTTGTAAGCCACGAAGAGTGGGTGTTTATCTATGTTCTAATGTGCTAGAAGAATTTGTTCTAAACACATCAACGATTTTTTTCGCAGATTGAACCCACATCATGATATTCTGATGGATATTAGAAGGATCTGCAACTTACCCATTGCCTAAAAGTACCTGAGTGAGCACGATGGATAAACTAGATTTTTCGATAAAATAAAATTGCATCGGTGCTTCGGGTTAACTCATGATCCTCAAACATAGCTACATTATCCATGAATCCTTATTATTTTACTCTGATTCAGAATTGTATTTTCATTTTTCTTGTTGGCTAATATGGATCATTGGATATAATTCTTACTGCAGAATTTGATTGGGAATTGAGAATAAATTTCTGGAAAAACAAGATCTAGGAAGAAACAAATACAAATTTGAGGGAGTAATTTTAATTTATGTTTAAGGGGGAAATTAGAAAAACTAAATGGAGGAGAAATTCAAGACCCACCATAATAGTATTTCTTGCCCTATTTTTGTAGAATAGTGACATTAAATTCATTAGAGTGGCTCTAGGTCTTGCCAAAGCAACACTTGCTATAGTTGGTTGCACTTTTATGACAACCAATGGTCATCTCATGACCTACACAAATACAACTTGTGGCAAACAGATCTAATCGATCGGGGATTGACTAATCTTAAGTTTGATCTTGACATTTTAACTAGAGTTGTCGATGAGTAGTCGCATATCTAAAGTTTTTGATGTGATGTGTCTAGTTAATCTTATAGTCATATCAAATACAAATTTGTGGAGTAAATGTGTTTGGTTTCTTTTGTGCCTTCAATATTACTCGAGTTTAAACATTGAATTGAACAAATTTGTAGTAGATTAGCTCATATACAAAAATCGTTGAACCTCTGATTTAATGTGCGGATTTGTATACTATGAGACAACAACTTGAGTTTGAGCTCATTAGATCGTTCTTTCTATTATTATGACTATATGGGTAGCCACAGATCAAGATTTAACTCAATTTGTCCCTTCTAGTAAACAATAGGAATGCCAAAATAAAAAAATAAAACTTTCCATGACCATGGGTTTTTATTTTTTTTTTTAAGGCCTCAAAAGAAAAGGAAAAGAGTATGGAAGAAAAAACCAAAACCTAATTGGGGTCCAAAAATGTAAAGGCTGTCTCCCTCACTAAGTCGAGTAGTCGCATTTGGTTCTCTTTTCAGGATTTGATGCTATGGGTGGCCAATTTGACCCAAAGGGGAAAAAAGACAAAAGAAAAGTAGCATTGGAGTAAGTGGTATAGAATAGTCTGTATTTTTTGTGGTTGGGGCGTAATAGAAATGTATGTAGACAGTAGACTGATTTCCTATAAATATAGGAAAATTATCGTTACGAAATAGATACTCTAAAAACAAGTTAAATTGATTATTGACGTTCAAAATTTCATTTGAAATATATAGTACAAGACATACTTAATGTGAAAATTAAGTAATTGTGACGCTCCAAACCTTAGCCGTCGTCGATAGGGTTAATTTTGTTTTGACCCTCAATTGTTGACTAACTCACCGTTTTGGCCTCCAATTATGTCTGGCAATTCGTTTTGGCCGCCCCAATTTTCTGTTTGACTCCCAAACTTTTTTTAAACCTCTCAATTCTACCTTCACGACAAATCTGTAATTTAATTCATTTGTTTTTCTCTTTGTCCACCTCACCTCAAATTTCCACATCACCTTCTTCCACGTCATAGTTCGCCGGAAAATGTCGCTAGAGAAGGTCATCGGCCGACGACTTTTTCCGGCGACCTTTAATTTTTTTTTTTCATTTTCTTCCCCAACCTCCTTTCTCTCTCTATCTTCTTCTCTTTCTTCCTTCCATCTCTCTTCTCTTCCATCTCTCTCTCACTCCCTCCCCTCCCCCTCTCTTTCTTTTGAGTTCCGGCGAAGGGGTTTCTTTCGCCGGAAACTCGTCTAGATATGGGTTTTGGAAAATCTGAGATCCAGACCCCTCTTCGTCTGGGGTTTCCAGGTGAAGAAGGTTCCTCTTCGTCTGTGATATCTAGGCGAAGAGAACTCAAGATCTGGGGTTTTCCAAACCCCAAATCCAGACGAGTTTCCGGGGAAAGAAACCCTTCGCCGGAACTCAAAAGAAAGAGAGGGGGGAGGGGAGTGAGAGAGAGAAGAGGAGAGAGTGAGAAAGAGAAGAGGAGAGAGTGAGAAAGAGATGGAAGAGAAGAGAGATGGAAGGAAGAGAAAGAAGAAGATAGAGAGAGAAAGGAGGTTGGGGAAGAAGATGAAAGAAAATTAAAGGTCGTCGGAAAAAGTCGTCGGTCGGCGACCTTCTCCGACGACATTTTCCGGTGAACTATGATGTGGAAGAAGGTGACGTGGAAATTTGGGGTGAGGTGCATAAAGAGAAAAACAAATGAATTAAATTACAGAATTGCCATGAGGGTAATATTGGGAGGTTTACAAAAATATTTGGGGGCCAAAACGGAATTAATTCTTGTCGATATTGTTCTCACTTTTACCACCTAATACATGTACGAAATTTTGTTCTTGGCGAAGGCTCTACGAGCCTGTCAGAAGACCTCAGTACTTATTAAGCTTAGGCATACACATATTGACAGGCCCCTAACACTCTCGTGAACGATGTAAAACAATATCGACAACTGCTAGGGTTTGGGTGTCACAAGTGGTATCAGAGTCGAGGCTTTTTTAGAGGGCCCGTAGAGCCTTCGCCGATAATAAAACTCTGTAAATACCGTACCCGTGTGAGGTGTGTAAAATAAGGGCAATATCGACAACTGTTAAGACTTTGGGTTTTCAATTGCATAACGTATTACAACCCTTTCAACAAAAAAAAGAAACCTATTACATAGGGGTGAGCAACGGTCGGCCGAACCGACCAGACCGAACTCGGCCGAACCAGACCGAACTCGGCCGAACCAGACCGAACTCGGCCGAACCAGACCGAATGGTTTTTTGGCCGAACCGAATAGTATTCGGCTCGGCTCGGCTGAAAAACCGATCAACCGATCAAAGTTTGGTTTGGCTTCGGCTTGGGATTTTGAAAACCGCCAAAACCGAACCGACCAAACTACATATATTTATTATACATATATATATATATTGTATAAAATAATACTAAAAATAAGTATTTAAAAGTTGAAACTAAATAGTAAATAGGGATTGGAAATTAACAAATGAATATTCTACGGATTGAAACCTTTAATAGAATAAAGGGTTCCATTGAATTCCTTCATAAAAAAAAAAGAGTTCCATTGAATTACAAGTTTCTATTTGTTTTGTCCTCAAGTGAAAAGGTTAAACCTAACCTAATTTAATATAGTTTTCATTCTTCTTGCCGCCTCCCATCAAACTAATACACCACTATTCAAGTTTTATATACTTGTTTGACCTTTGTGCATGGAATTTATTTTTTTAATTTATTTATGTGTCTATGACGGTTACAAGACAATTGAACTTAGATATATGGTTGTTGAAAGATTTTAATTATTTTGTGCCTAATACACTATCTCTTTACGTTTTGATTGGAATTACATTGTTAAACATTATCATTTTCAATAATTTCATTTTTCTCACGTTTTATTTGGTTTATTGTGTTCGGCCGGACCGACCAACCGAAGTCAATTGAACCAAACCGAACCGGGCCGAACAAAGTCGGCTGGCAATTTGATCGGCTCGGCTTCGGCCGGTCATCTAGCCAAACCGCCATTGATTGGTTCGGCTTCGGCAGGACTCTAAATGATCGGCAACCGACCGCTGCTCACCCCTACTATTACAACCTTCTATTGATTCGTGAGATATTTATGACAGTCTAATGTTCACATCTATTATCTATATGAATCATGATTCCACATGGTGGGTTTCATTTTATCGAACAAATCTCCCTAAAAGAGTTTTAAAAGCTAGGGTCACAAAACAATATGAAATTTCAAAATCCCATAAAAAAGCATCTGTGCATAATCATAAACATTCTCAAGAACCACTGAAATAAAAGTAACTATTGAACACTAATTTGCACCATTGAAAATACAACTAGTACTCTACTTATAAAGGGGAAAAAAAAGTAGTATGTCCACATTGAAGAGTTGAATTTGAATTAGGGTTTTTGAGGGTGCTGTTTGAGGCCATATGATGACATTAAATGTCGACACTAAAGTCCTCACAAAAATGGCTGTTCCATATTATATAGAGCCAATGAGCCAATATTTCTTTTTCCCAAATTCTATTAGCTCTCAGTGCCTAAATTGTGGCCCCTACCTTTGATTGTGAAGCAATCAACAACAACATATTTCATTTAGAGACGTCAAATACTCTACTGTACATGTAGGAACTAAAATCAACCAATAAATCTAATTGATTGATATTCGATGGGATTTAGTGTCCCTCCGCGCAAGGCAATTTACTGTATGAGATATAAGTGAAAACAAAATATGTAAATTGACCTAATTTACATTTTTCTCATAAGTTATGGGTCTGAAAATGAAAACTAAAGCAAAAATGATTTATGTACCCTCCACATGACTGCCTATCCTATATAGGTACAGGACAAAAGATAAAATCGTCATTACTCCTTTTCTTACACAAGGCGGTCATATAGACAGTTTGGGTCGTTCATATATAGTCTCTATTCGAGATTCAGTCTCTTGACTCCATAAACTCTTGATATTGAGTTAAAAATTCATTAGATATCAGTGAAATTTTTGGTAAACTCTTTGATATTGACTTTTTTTTTTTGCTGAAACTCTTGATATTGACTTTAGTTTTCAACCTGCCCATCCCCTCTTCAACAAAAAAAAACCTGTCCATCCCCTATTCCTGGCTCAGCCTCTTGGCTCCATAAATCTATACTCCTATAGCCAACATCCCAAGTGCAAGGGGGAGACAAGAGATGACGTTGGTGCAGTTAAAGTCCATGCTGTGGCATATAAGATAAAATTTACCCATTCAAACAATGATGATAGGGCGCTCCCTGGACATACTCCCAGTTGTACTTCCCCTCACAGTAACAGTCATTTTGGTCTTTTCACAATTTTTGTCAGATTGAAAAGACCAAAATGACCTAGTCTTGTGAGGTGGGATACACTTGGAAGTATGCCCGAGGGAGTCTCCAATTCATTTTCCTTCAAAATTAGGTAAAAGAAGTTTCTCCTGACCATCTCTATCACTTGATCATCTCACTCTCTCGATAAGGCAAAGAAGAGGAGTGTGTCTTCCACGATATCGTTAACATCTTTTCTCTCCTAACTACCTCTATCACTTGGTCATCACTCTCTGGATAAGGCAAGGAAATGGAGTGTGTCTTCCACGATATCGTAAACATCTTTTCTTTCTCTCTATTAGACATTGCGTATCTAATCCAAACATTTGAAGCAATTATTGATGATAACTTCTATTACCAATACTTTTTTGGCGACTATATGTTTCTGTACAAAATTCTATTTCTTAAATATTTTTCACGCAATTTCTTTCACCTAAAACTCATCGAAAATCGATATTTAAGATAAGTATGTTCACCATAATCAAAGTTCCAGACACACTCTCAATCAGATTAGGTGGGACATTATGTTTACTAATTGTATTTATACGTTTAGAGGTAAGAGGGCATACTAGTATGAACATGACAGACACCAATGTACAATTATAGAGTTTACAAGTTGTTAAGTCATTTTCACAAAGTTATGTGTAGATACGAAAAGTCGTTCTTCCTATATTATAGGTATGACTGCTTTGGTACAACTTGATGTAATCCACTACTAAATATCATGTTTTATGTATAATTTCCGTAGAAATGATCTAACATTAATTCAAGAGAAATTTTTTTTTTCCCAAAACATAGATCATCATCATATACAATTAATTTTATTAGCCTTTAATCTAATCAGAGAAAGTTCTAAAATTTAATTTTATAGTTTGGGGTTTGGAGTTTATGGTTGAGAGTCTAATATCCTCAACAAAAATCAGTCTAGCCCTAATTTAAAGAGGAAAACCCCTAATAAAATAGACCATTGTTCTTTTCTTGAAAACTGCAAAACTATATTAAAAGGCTTGAAGGCAAGAATAAGTACAAGAATGAAGCAAGTTGCATTGTAAGTCAGTTCGCTTCGCCAGAGATTGCGCCAATATTATTTCTTGCTTCTAGTAGCTCATAAAAGTAGGCAATAGATGGTTGCTTCTAGTGTATTGGCCTGATCTTTAAATTCTCATGTTCTTTTGCTTCCACATAAACCAAGCTTGTTGCAAAGAAAAAAAAGCAAGTTCTTAAATGGCTTTTTTGCTAGAGTTCTACTCGTGTGCATCTCCACGTCTCCGACATTTTTCTCTAGGTATTCAGTAATTCACCAAGCTCAAAAAATGTCTCCAAGTTTCCATTGAAAACTCTAAACTAAAAAAGACGTGCCCCATGGGCCATGGCCTCACTGGCATTTTTACACGTGCGACGTCGATCTGTTTACCTATATCAACCTCCTCCTTTGCAACTTATACTGAGCAAGGAGTTTACCTAGACAAGCTTCCCCTGTGAAAAATAACAGTGTTCTTGTGTCATTTGCTTTACATAAATCCTTGCATGAAAGCGGTTCTATCTTATCGGCTTTGAGCCTACTGTAGAAAGACTAGACTGTGAAATTCTCTTCTTCTAATGCGAATTAAATTGTTGAATACCTAAAAGCCAAGGAATTTGACATCATAACAACACTTAGGGTATATTCAATTATACATAATAAAACCCTGAAAAGCTTAGATAATAAACAAGAGCTAAAGCTAATCAAAATTTGCTAAAAGTAAGAAGCATCTAAAAAAAGCTAGCTCAAAAAGGTTTATCTTGCTTGTAACTAACCACCATCTCAACATTTCTCTCTCTCCCTAGAGAAATGTTTATGTGGGTCCTACAGATTTTGTTCATAAATAAAGACCCATGTTTGGAGGTTGAAGGAGAGAGAACTTCCTCAATCTAAAGAGTTCAGAGAGAGAGAGAGAAACAAGAGAGAGTGAGCATTGGAAGCTGCAAGGAGGGACATTTATCTAATATCCCTCTCTTGCAAAACTATCCTAACTTATCACTACTTCAATAACAACAGAGTGTCGACATGGGTTGTGAGGAAGAGAAATTGATTGAGAAAGTGTGTGAGATTTATGACAACATCTCAAACTTAGGCAATCTCAAACCTTCCAAAGATGTCAACACTCTTTTCACTCAATTGGTCCTCACTTGTATGCCTCCTTCTCCCATTGATGTTACCAAATTATCCACTTCCCTTCAACAAATCCGTTCCAAACTCATTAAACTTTGTGGGGAGGCTGAAGGCCTACTAGAAACTCACTTCTCAACTCTTTTAGTTTCTTATGAAAACCCACTTGACCACATCAATATCTTCCCTTACTACTCTAACTATCTCAAACTTAGCCATCTTGAATTTACTATACTTAACAAATATATCACTAATGTCCCTACCCATGTCGCTTTTATCGGTTCCGGTCCTCTTCCCCTTACTTCAATTGTCTTAGCTTCCTATCACTTAAGGACTACTTCTTTTCACAATTTCGATATCGATCCTTTAGCTAATTCTTTGGCTATTCAATTGGTCTCGGCCGATGCTGACTTATCGAAACGAATGTTCTTTCATACTACAGATGTTTTTGATATATGTAATGGGTTGGGAGAATATGAAGTTGTTTTCTTAGCTGCTTTAGTTGGAATGGACAAGGAAGAGAAGGCTAAAGTCATTGATCATTTGGGCAAGTATATGGCACCAGGATCTATTCTCATGCTTAGGAGTGCTCATGGTGCTAGAGGTTTCCTCTACCCAATTGTTGATCCTAATGATCTTCCTGGTTTCGAGGTTCTTTCGGTTTATCATCCAACAGACGAGGTCATAAACTCGGTGATTATCGCCCGAAAAAATTCGGAAATGGATCATTCGGTAATGGACCATTCAGTAATGGATCAGCAGCAAGGACTTGGAGCAACTATAATTCTACCAAGTAAATGTTCAGAGATTCCATCATTCAATCCTCTAACCCATGGTAACATGATTGAAGAGTTCAGTCTCCATGACCATCAAGAACAACTCACTTGATTTATTCAAGATTATCATCTTCTTTCATTTGCAATTGCTACTTCAATTTTCAGTTATGTTACTGAAAACTTATTGCTTGTTTAAGTCTAACCCATGTTTATGTATTTGAATTGGATCTTATATGTGCTTTCACCTTATGTTATGTGTTTAAGTTTCCATGTCTTTCTAAGTTTTACAAGAATAAAGAAAGCCTCCCTTTTTTTTCGATATTTTACGCTGTTTGAGTTACAAGCTATTACAATGACATTCACTCCCGGTACGGATGAATATTTGTGTATATGTATGTGTGTGTGCGCGCGCGTGTGCACGAATATGTGTGTTCTTTCTTTTGTGAGTTTAAGGTGTCTCACCTTTTTGAATGGGTTAAAGTTCATAGTGGTCACATCATCACTTGGGGTCTGCGCTTGAAATAATATGCAAATACGGAGTAACAAAACTAAACACTATCATTAACGGTTGGAGCTCGGATTTCCACATTTCCAACAAATAAGGAGTTTTTGAACTCTCTACCTATAAGAGGAGGTAACTTGGTGCTAGGAACTTAAGAAATGCAGATTATGAGTTCATGGTGTTATAAGTAATATAAGAAGATAAGGGGGTGTTAGTTATATTTCAACTTAGAAGAAGGGCCTTTTCTTAATTATTTGATTGGTTTGTTGTTTTCTATTGTTTGCTCACATAAGCTTAACAACAAATTTACTATCTTTAGAGATGTAACTTGCAAGACTAGTATTTTTGGGTACTTCAAAAGATCAAAACTTGATGGATAGGAAAATCTTTGCAAACCACCCCCCCCCCCCAACTGATCTTTGCAAGACTAGTATTTTGGGCACTTCAAAAGATCAAAACTTGGGAGTATTAACTTGTCTCAACTCTCAACTGTTACTTTGATCCTTGATATTTTCAGCAATTGATAATTCAGTTTTGGATTTTTTTTCAGTAAATAGAGGAATGTTTGGTTGCAAGTATAGATCAAATCTTCATATTTTTATTGTATTCCATTTCTTGGCTATTCAAATTCCAATCAAATAGTACATGATTGGCCAAGTTGTTTAATTTTTATTTATTATTTGTCTTTTCCATTTTGACATCATAGGGAAGATTTTTTTTTTTTTGTTTGATCTACACCCAAGCAAAAACAAATTGACGGTTTTTTTTTTTCAAGTAACCCGTTCCATTAAAACAAAAGAGAAGGATTACTTGCGACAGTTCATCAACAAGATGGCCTAAACGAATGCCAATCTTGAGAGCATTTGGAGTTTCTAGTTTGCTTTGCAAACGCATCTGATTTGCTATTGGCAAGTCTATTACTAACATATTTACAAGAAAAGTTAACAAAAGATGATCTAAGAGATCTAATTAAGCTTATAGTGCTTCTACTGGTCCAACGAGTTGCCGAAGTAATTAACTCCATTAATAGGCTTGATGATTTTATTTTATTTTGAGTTAAACTAGAATTTCAATTCATATGTATAAAATCGATCCATTACAATTTACATGGTTTTGAGTCTTTTAGCTCCTTTGAATACAAGTATACAACATGAGACATGCTTTTTTTGATAATGGCAATTTCATTGAAAAAAGATGACAAGGAGTCATCATAGAGAATTACAAAAGAAAATGTCAAAATATAAAAAGAAAACAATTACATAGAAATTAAAGTCTGTCAATTAAAAACTGAACCCGAAAACGAAATATTCTTTTTCCAATCCAACGGGGAACTCCAATAGAAAATAAATCATTTAATGAAAACAAATAGTTGTTAGGGAGATCTGTACATCTCCTTGAAGATCCTATCAGTTCTCTCCAACCAAAGAGCCCATAACATAAGAAATGGAGAACAAAGGATCCTTAGTCTCTAACTTTATTGCCAACCACTATCACCTCTAACAAAATTTGACTTCTTCTTCAGCTTCTAACAACCTTCTTGACTTCTTAACCACCTTTGACTTCTTAACGGCACTCCTTATAAGCACCAAAGTTCACTTTTTTTTTTTTTTGTTGAAAGACTATTTGTACACACATCACTTCTGTTTAATAATGTACACATTTCTATGATATTTTTGTTTTGTTGAAATATATTTATATAACATTGATGCATCAAAAAATAAAATAATATGTACTGATATGAAAACTGAACTTAGAGTGGTTAGTAGCTACCCTTAAGGTCATAGAAACAAACCCCAAGGCCGCAAGGTCGTCATACTGATAAGGACATACAATAGGTCTACCCTTTAAGAAGATTTTGGTTGGAACGTTTATTAAGATCCTGTTAAGTACTAAGTCTATAAATAAAGCTCAATCACTTATCTCTTGGTAAATTGAAATTTCCTAGTTACTCTCTCATTAGAGATTTCAAAAGAAACCCTAATATGTCATAGAAACTAATCCAATTTTCTTCCATGATAGCTACTATAAATTACATGGACTGATAAATGGGAGTAAACCACAACTCATTGATTCCCTATACCATTCCTAATGATATATTCCCTAACATAATCCTAAACTTGATGACTTGATCATAGAATAAATGACATTGACTTTATGACATACAACTTCAGTACTATAACTATAAAATTACATAAAATGTTTCTTAGTTGGTGATGAGGAATTTTATATCTCAATCGTAAACATTGTTTTGGACGCTGGGTCCTCCAACGCCGGAGTCGAAATAAATAGGCGGCCCTCCACCAACAACAGCACCTTCCATGAGAGCAAAGCGCATATCTTCGGACGGCTTCCAGTGCCGCTTCCTCTGGTTAATAAACCAGTTATTTATCTGCTTTTGATCTAATCCTGTGACCTCGGCTAGCTTCATTTTCTCCTCTTCCTGTACCAATACCCATATTCATTATTCCAATCCCATCTCCCTTACCAACAAGCTACAACAACTCTATGCTTTTCAAGTATAAAATTATAATGAATATAAAACTGAAGCTCCTGTGTTAAAGATCGATAAATTACCGTGGGATATGGCCATCTATTATGGGTATTCCACCAATCAAGCAATGTCACTCTTGCATCTTTCGGTAACTTTCCCTTCTTCCTCTTCTTCAAGAATTCCTTTCTGAGACTACTAAGATAGCCACTGTACTTTCGCATAAGCATCTCTTTTAGGTCCTGATCAACTGCATGAGGAGGAGCGGAAGATTCATGGCTTTCTGATGCTTCTACCTCCCCACCACTTAACTCCCCTTCTGAGGAACCAGCTACTTCATCTGTATACATGTTAAAACATCATTTAACGATCTTTTATAGCATAAAGTAGTTTCGATTAGAGCTCAGTATCAGATACTTCTATTATTGTTCATACGAAAATATATAAAACAAGAAAACAGATGCTATTCAAATAGAAAAGCCTCCGCTGCTTGCCTTGCCGATTCTGATGCCAGTCCAAACACAAAACCCCATTCAAAAACATAAAGTCGGAACTATGGATCATATATTATGCCAGAGAAAGTCATAATCATGGACAATAGCAACAACTCTGAACAAGACCAAAGACTTTCACAAGTGAGAACATGAAAACTTAAACTACAAGGAACAAAACCTAAAATCCCATTTCCACGAAGTGGTGACGAAAAGTATAACTAAGAAAAATATTTCTATTTTCCAGTTCGTTCCAATCCATCTTTGATGCATAATGTTGCGGAAGCGTAAAAGTAATAGTATTCATCGATAAAACTAAGAATAAACTGAAATAAATAAAGCGAGAAGATGCAATCAAGGTTGATTTTATATTTGATAATTCAATTCAATGCTTAACAAGACAGACCGTACTTCTCTTATATAGAGATTAGACTTTCCTAGATAGACTCAAATAAAGAAAGAAGATAACTATTAACGCTTACTTTCCTTGATTGCTAGAACACCTAAATACATAAACCTGGAAACCTAAATACCCAGACTTGCAGTTGAATTAACGTGGACTCATGTGACTTGGCCGTTAGGCCTATTACTATCCTGGCCGAGAGGCCCATTAGGTTGATGGTCGCCATCAATCTGTTTGTACTCCGTGTAGCTATTTCCTGGATCCCAAACATTTCTAGAACACTTCTAAGTTTTACAATGAAACATTTTATGAGATATCTTTCCACCCAATTGACAAATACTTTATTATAAGAAAATTATAAGAAGTACTGTATTCAATCCAAGTTTACTTGGATAAATATACAAAAAGGATAAATTTTGGGCGTTTAACTGGGAAAAAGATAATACTTCAGGCGCAAGACCCCCTTTAAGAGTTTCCACTTTCCACCTCGGATAGCTAGAACAATTAAAATTTCTATATCTATTCACTAATCAATCTCTAAATAGACGAAGATCTTAAGTTCATTTGCATCAAATTGAGAAACTTGGACACTATATTTCTTCCATGACTTGTGCCTCTAAGCTAACAGAACTCTTTAAAGATTTAAAATCATATAGAACATAATTCACCATTATATCAATAACTACAAATTTTGTTTAAATAATGATAATTAAGTAAAGTAACATAACTCACAATAATTTCTCCTAGGTTTTACAAACACCCTCACCACATTGCCCATGCATGCATGCATGCAGGCATATATACCTTCTAAGTTTTCAACCTATTCAGAGACCTAATTAGCTTTGAAGATATCTTCAACCATTTCATGAAATATCCAAATTCTAGTAGTGACAATTGCTTCCCAAAATTGAACTTGGTAAATCAATCAATTGGTCCACCAACAATTGCTCATCTTTTCCAAACCCCAAAAGGTACTCATGGTTTCAATGAGGTGGTTGTAGTTTATCCTCTTGTATTATTTCATGTATCAAAAAATAATAGAAAAGGTAAAAAAGAGTAAACTTATCCTCAGATTTAAATGGAATCAACCGTCCTAATTTAGAGTGGGAAAGTTTATCAAGAGAGAAAGAAAGTTGAGCAAAAAAATAAGAACCATTGATTTTGTTTAGGACTAAGTTAATTATACTTTTAACTTTTTAGACTTATCTATAATTGTGAGTTAAAATAGGTTGAGAATAACTAGTCAACTCATGGAAGTTTTAAAGGCCGTTTATATGCTTATTACATCTCTATATAATGTATGCATGTCATACGATGTAAACCATGCTCGTCCAATATGACGTAATTATCTTTCAAGAAAGTTTCATTCCTATTATTGTTGCAATTCCCCAACACCTCCCACCGCACGTTCTCTCGCGAAATCGAAAAATCAACCTTCCTCGATAGCATGAAAAAACTATGTGAAAACCTAACTAACCGATGCACTTTCGCTTAAAACCAACAAAAAAAAATGGTTGAGTCTCCAACATATTACTAGGCTATGAGCACACATGTACATCTTGTTATAATAAGAAGCAATATATGCACATTTTTTTAAACAGTATCTCTCTACCTCCCAACTGTTTTGGTAGATACCACTTAAAAAATAATTATTTAGGTCATTAATATAAACATTCTCCTTGGTCCTGAAACCCCCCAATGACTGACAACACCACAGTCTAGACAGAGAGAGAGAGAGAGAGAGGAAACCTTTTTTTTTTCATAATTTAGGAGAATCAAAGGACAAAGTCCAGTAAGATGTACATTAACAAAGTATGTGCAAAAATTCAGTACAAACTCAGAAGAAACAAGCCATATTTTTAACTCTTTTTGAAACCATCAACACAAAGTCCACCATAACTATCTAAAACCCCTAAAAGATGTAGTTTTTTAAGACAAATCTTCAAATTTCATCACAAAACCCTAAAAATTAAGAAACCCATTAGTTTAATCCTTTGTGTCATTGGGACTAACAAACATTCACACCTAATGGTTAAGTCCACTTTGGTTCACTTAAACAAAAAAAAAAAAGTCTATATACTTCGATTGTGTAATAAAATACCTTGTGTCAGATTAGGGTTCGAATCTTACTATTTCCGGTACTGTGTCTAGGCGGTGCGAAAATTATATAACATAGTAAGCATTACTAATTAATTTACCTGTTGAGTGGTAACTACCAGAAGTGGTGGTGGCGGTGGTCGGAGTTTCTTTGCACAAATTACGAAGTTGTAATTCAACCTTGTTCAAAAAGGACTTAGCTTCATCAAATGGCTTTGATAATTCCTCTTTGTATTTCAATAAAACTTTACAATATGATTCCTATACAAATTTCCAAACAATAAAAAAAACAACTTTCACTCACTTATCAAGAAAGTTAGAAAAAAAAGTAAGAGAGATGCTAGAATCACAAAAGATTTTGACAAAGATTTTGTCAAAATCTTTTGTAACTTTATCATTTTCCAAAAAGTAATTTTAACTGAATTTTTGTTTTTTTTTGTTTGAAGAAGAAGAAGATTATATATACCATGAATTCGTCAAGTTCAGGATCATCTCCTATCTCAGAACAACCACCACCATAAACTGTACTTTCTTTACTTAATTCTTCTAAAAGTGACGCCATTTCTGGTGGCGCTCCTACCTGTAGAGAGAGAGAGAGAGAAAGTAAGAAACAGAGAGAGAGTGGT
Source organism: Eschscholzia californica subsp. californica (assembly GCA_002897215.1). Taxonomy (NCBI): domain Eukaryota; kingdom Viridiplantae; phylum Streptophyta; class Magnoliopsida; order Ranunculales; family Papaveraceae; genus Eschscholzia; species Eschscholzia californica. The sequence continues at coordinate 870,367 of BEHA01050439.1, read as the reverse complement.
GATGAGCGTAGAGAGAGAGAGAAAGTATGATGATGATGATTACCTTACGACATTGAATGTAAGCAGAGAGTAAATTAGGGTAACGAGGATGAGTAGCGATCTGAGATTTAATAAGATCAGACATCTCAGATCGACGTATCTCAGTTTCATTAGTACCATCAAATTGAAGAAATTTCTCTACGGTAGTTGAAATAGTAGGATCAATCCCGTAAAAATCATCCATAAGATCACGGGAGGGTATGAGAAAACCCTAGAAGAAAGTTGAAAACCTAGTAGTAAGTAGTGAATGCATTTTTCAACAAACTGATCCTTAAAAAGGGAAAAAGGAAAACCAGAAAAAACGTGTCGATAATTAAGACAGAAGCCAAATTGAAACTGAGCTATCAAATTAAAAAAAAAAAAGTTGGGTAAAAAACGAGAATCTATAAATTATTACTACTAGTTCTACTCCACTAACTACTAACGAGAGTTACCATTAATACTTGAGGATGAAATACGAGAAATGAATTTAATTTCCTCTTTCTTTTTTTGGAGAAGAGGAAGGAGAGAAATACGGAAGAGAATGCAGAGAGAGATGAGAGAGAGAGAGGGGTTAACTCGGGAATAGGATAGGGTTCAGAAATGCATACGGATAGAGAGAGAGAGAGAGAGACAAGGTAAGGTAGGGGGGGATGGAAGAGAAATGTACAGGTCGCACGTTCTCGCACGCATATGAAGAGAGACGGTCAGTACTGTGTCTGCTGTACTACTACTACTACCAATACAGCAACAGTTGATATTGTTCCCCCACCTACACCCAAAACTAGGAGATTGGCCAGGATCAGCTAAGGTGGCTCCAACCCAGTTTCACCCAAGACACCATCAGATCAACCCTGAGATTCTCTAAAGGAGTAAGGGGGTCTACGTAAGCAAGGTCGATGTCTTACGCCCTAAACTAGGAAGGCATAAGCGCATCATACGCTTACCGGCTCATCTACACCGTCTCAAAGGAGGAAACATCAACTAAAAGATTTATCACATCGGTTGGATATCTATGAAGTATCCTTGAACATAGGAACTTCTATTTATCCTATATACGAGATAAACCAAAAGGAACCCTAACTACGAACAATATGAAATTTTCTAAACGGTGGATCACAACCGCCTCATCTACACCGTCTATCATAGTCGGTCTAATTCAACCTATAAAAGGGGTCCCATCGTCTTGCACAGGGCACCCTCAAAACATTCCCCAAAAGGTTCAATCAATATTCAATCTTTTACTGCAAAGAGCAATTTGGCTGTCTTGAGCGTCGAAGCGATTTCCGAACCCTTTGTAGGTTTCTCCCCAGGTTTCTAAAGAGCAAAGAGCGGGAGAAGGAAGAAGGAATGTCTTTCAACCAGACGGAATATCCTTTCATAACGAACAATGTCATCCATCAAGTCCCTATTTCTTGACTGATTAACGGAAAGTCATTTTTTGACATCTGCAGAAATGGTGTGTGATTTTCCAAAATATTTGTTTGGGACACATAAATACAAAAGAATCTAATTCCTCCAATAATGGAATCTCCCTAATTAAACCCAAGGTAGTGTGTAGGTTTGTGAAACTCATTCACAATTATCTGTTACAATATTTATATACATAACCGGGATGAAAATCTTTCAAGAATATGTTCTGAAACAAAAGCAGTGGAGGCAACAAACCTACTGCTCAAACTCTCTAGTATCTCTCTTATGGATACTTCAACCACTCCTACCAGAACACGGATCCTTAACAAAAATGATGAGTTTTCAGTCTCCTCTTTTTATCACCATTATCTAAAAATTTCTCCGTAAAGAACAAAGCTAATATCTAGTGAATCTTTCCTAATAAGAATATTTGGAATAACATTATTCATCTGAAGATCTCTTTTTTTTTATGGGCTTTGTATCTCCAAGCTCTTCTACTCTTAATATCCTTAAGCGAAGAGGTTTCATCTTCCCAAACAAGTGTGTTCTTTGTAAACACGAAGAAGAGACTCTCGACCATTTGTTTTTCTCTTGCTCTTTATAAAATCAGATTTGAATTCTCTTACTCCATCTTTTATCAAGCTCACAATTTCGACCAATCGATTCAAGGACCTAGTCGACTCTAATACTATCCCAAATACGCTTGCTAAGAACAATTTCTTGAGATATAGAGTTTCTTATGCTATAATTTGGAGTTTATTGGAAGAAAGAAACACAAGAAACTTTCAAGAAATGTGCAAGCCGGTAGAAAATCTTATAATCTCGATCAAAACTCTTCTTTTTAAGTTGGTGTACAACCTAAGAATTGAAGACATCCACCACTTTTTCGGACGTGGTATTTAGATGGGATGTTCTAATTAGTATGTAATCTAGTCTTTTATCTTTTAATTTTGTGTGTATGTGTAAGTCTAGCATAGGTTTTGAGTCTTTGGATCTTCTAGCATCATTTGTTTAGAACAGGCTTGACTGTGGTTGACCTAAATTGTTAGACTTTTAGTCCAACCCACTTCTTAAATGTTTTCTTATTTGTTTACTACTGGATGGCCATCCCATCCATCATAAAAGGTGACATGACATGATGATGCAGAATGACAAAATTTAATTGGTTAATAGTAAGTAGAAAGTGGTACCCGTGAAAACAACGTTGATTGCACTGGACGACGACAGACAGAGAGAGTTAAGCAGAGGACTGTACAACAGTGAACTTCCCTGCTCCTCCTCTCTTTCTCTTTACAGTCTGGTACGAGATGCCCAAAACCCTAAAATTTGTCATAATCAATTACAATGGCGGTATTATCTTTTCTCCCCAGAAATCCCATGGCAGAAGGAACCGTAATTCCGAGGATCACTTAGTTTCATTCCTCTACTCCCACAAGTTATATATCTTCACTGCTCCCACCCACTTTATTGGTAAGGTGAAGAAACATATAGAAGCTAGGGGAAAGAAAGGAAGGAAGAATCATGGAGCTCACTGACTGAGGAAACCCAACTTCTCTCCCAACTCGCGTGGTGGTCTTCTGTCATTGTTCTAAACGAGATCTTCTTCCTCCTCCTCTTTTTTAATACCGGAACTGCCCTTTAACTTATCGAAAAAGTGTTAGGGAATAAGAAAAATTAGACAAGACTACAAATAAAATTTTTGTGTGACTCGACGTAATTCGTGCTTCCAACGAGTCTGATCCACTGAACAACAAATTACGACAAGTCACATAACATTTTTACTCAGAATTCGTCAAGTTTTTCTATTTTCTATCATTAGTCCGACTCACCGTATACCCATATCGTTGAATTTTACTAGGGTGGTTAGAATTTAGGTACTATTATCTGACCCGTAAGTGTTGGGTCACTCTGTAGTACATCTACTCAAAAATTTCATAAGGCTTGGATTAATTTGATTGACAATAAAGTTAGAATAAATGATTTATTAAGAAAATAAGAGTAGAAGTGAGACTATTTCATCTTTTATGATGTATGGCTAAGATGGTCAGTAACAGTTACGAGCATATTTCATCTTTTATGTATCATAAGGCAATGAATGTGATCGTGTTGTTTTTCTCCTTTGGGGGTTGTATCGTCTTATACATTTAGGTCACGGACAAAATTATCATTTTAGACTATTTTTCACAACAAACTTTCTCTTACCTAAAATCAATTTATATCTTATTCAAGCATATCTAAATCACACGAGCTGAGTTCTCAACAATTTACTGTTTTGGTGTTTTTTTTTGTACATTTTATGTACAAAAAATTATCGGTCTAGATAGTGATATTACTATTTTTTTTATGGAGTTGAGGTTGTTAGATTTTTACTTGCATAAGATGGCAATACTGTACTAATTTAAATGTGATGTTTCCAAAAGATATTTTTTATTTTTGTTCAACAAGCATGTCCTTGAACTTGGAGAGAAATGATATATAAACTCAACGGGTAGGCTAAAGTTGTTCGAATTCCACGTGTAGTCAGCATATAGCAAACTAGCCCTCTCATGTACAGACATATCACTGCATGTGTATATACGGATTCTTTGCTTGAATGAAGTTTAATTTAAAAATGATCTCAATAGAAAAGATTAAAATCTTAAGTCGATTAGTATTAGCATAAATGCCTTTTGAATACAAAAATAAAACAATATCTATAAAAAAAAAATAGTCTTTATTCCAACAAAAATTAATTAGGTTTCAAAGTACCAAAAAGCCAAACAAAGGCTTCAGACTGTACATGTAGACAATTGAAGTATATGTTTTGATTTTCTTCCCATTGTTGTGGTGGCTTCCTCACACGTTTTCTTTATCCCATCCACATGAAATCTTTATTGTTTTCTTCTTTAGTTTTGTGGCCCTTTCTTTGTCTTTTAAGTGTTGCATTATTGGGAGTCAGACCCACACTTCAACTCAAATAGTTAAGGAAGAAAACATGAAACCAATTGAGATTAGTAGCTACTTTAGCTAGTATTGTCCATTGTTCTTTCCACAGCCTTAGATTTACTATTTTACTCTCATTTTTATTTCACTTAACAATAGTAATTTATTTCTTCTTTGTTTTAAGCAGTAATATTCAAATTTTCGCTCTACATAGTGGGAATCTTATTCTGGGCGGGTGGTGATATTTTCTTTTTACGGGTAGACCTACATTAGTTTCTTACATTATCTAAAAAACTTATTCTCTGTAGTCAACAAGTTAATACTTGTCTACTCATTCACATCTTAAGAATCATTCTGATTTCAAAGGTAAAACATTCTAGAAAGAAAAATAGTAATAGAAAAGTGGAATATACCCAAGTCGTAAATAGGAATTAACAATCCGTCAAGAGAGAAAACAACTCATGGAGAGAGAAAGATAGAGAAAGAGAAAAACAAATTCTCTCATAAAATAGATCCATCTGTTTCTTGTAAACATCAACCCTCTGCATAAAATTTCGACAAAATATTTTTACAAATTTGCTCATAAAGTATAATACTTGGTAGATTTGTTTAGACATATTTGTTTTTAAGGACTCAAAGATAGCCTATCAAATAAAATTTAATACGATTGGAGCTTAGAAGTGAAAGAAAAAGCAAAACCACTAACTTCTATTTGATTTTTTTTTTGCAAATACTTCTATTTGGATGTGGAAAGTAGAAAGACTCCATCTAATTCATCTGATAAAGATTCAGATTAAAAGACAGTTCATATGGGAATTAGTTCATGAAAGGTTATACTTGATGGATCATAACTTCGTGGATTTGTAAACGGAAGTTCTGGTCAAAAGATTTATAAATCAGTTTTGTTGGTGGAAAAAAATCACTCAATTTTTTTAGTTTTCAGCTCTTTAAGTATTTTCGTAATTACAATTAAGAATTTAACCAAATTAAATACAAATATTTTAGTTTTTAACTAATAAAATATAATTTACTTTTTTTAATTTAAAAAAACTTAACATTAGACAGTCTGTCCCAGTTCTTGTTTTTAAACAGCAAAAAACCTGTGATTAAGAGTTTAGAATTTAGTAAGGGTTAATTCCATTTTGGCCCCCTAAAGATGACCAACTCACCAAAGTGGCCCCCTAAAGATGATCAGCTTCCAATTTAGCCCCCTTTTTTAGATTTCCGTCAGTCAACTGTTAGTTAACCTTAACATCAGACTTTGCTTTACTTTTTTATCCTTCTATTCAAGATTAATAACCTCTTTGTCCTAATCACCTTCTTTGTCGAAATTTGTTGTCGGCGGGTGGTCGGACACCACCTGCCGGCGACCATTAACAGAAAAAAAAAATGTAAACAAAAATCTCATCTTCTTCTCCTTCCTTTACCACCACGGCACCACCACCACTTGACTGCCATCACCAAATTTCACTCTCTCTCTATATATCTCTGATTTGGTGGGTGATCACAAATTAGGTTGAATACAAAGGGTTTGGTTGAATAAACTAAATCCCACTTATTCAGACCTAAAAATCCATCTTTCTCTATCTCTTTTGGTTATTAATAGCTTCTGTTGCAGAGAACTTAAAGACAATAATCGATTAGATACAAGAAACCCATAAATTAGTCGACTCACCCGCTACTTCTTCTTGATCTAACCTCACAAAGTCTTTCATCTATTTCAATCAACTCGTTACAAACCCAATATTTCATCTCTCTTCACTTCTACTTTCTCTACCAACAACAACAATATTAGCAATAATAAGTTAAATATAGATTCTAGTATTATATCCTCTTCAATTTTGAAGAACAAAAAGAAGAACAATTGTATTTCATCAAGAAGGTTGATGTTTCAGTTTCCTTAAATCCCCATCATTTTTTCACGTTCCCTTTCCTAAACTACCTATCTATCAGACCGATCGTTTTGAGTCTTAGGATCAAGAAAATAAAGAAATATCAAGTTGAGGGAGGGAGGGGAGGCCGAAACAAGTTTTATTGGATGATCGAGATAAACTAATTTTACTATTACTATTATCGCCACAGATGAGTGTAATCTGTTAAAACTCTAGAGAGAGAAAGTGAATCATAAACAAGAAAATGAAAGAAAGGGGTCTAACCTTATCTAATCTGCTCAAGATTTTTAGCTAATGTTTGATTACTCCAAGTAAAGCCTTAAAATCCTAAATCCCAAAAAGTTTGCATTTGTTTCTCAAAAAATCTTATACATTTAGAGATTCAGAGAACCCTACAGATTAAGATCCGAACAAAGAAGGCCCAATTTGTATACATATATATATATAGAGAGAGAGTGGGGGGGAGAGATAGAAAAGATGTGATTTTTTTTTATGTTCATGGTAGCCGGCAGGTGATCGTCTGACCATCCGCTTGCAACAATTTTCCGATAAAGAAAGTGATAGAGACAAAAAGGTTATTAATTTTTAATAAGAGGGTAAAAAAGGAAAACAAAGTCTAATGTTAAGTTTGTCTAACAGTTGACTGACAGAAATCTTAAAAAGGGGGCTAAATAAGAAGCTGGTCATCTTTAGGGGGCTATTTTGGTGAGTTGGTCATCTTTAGGGGGCCAAAATGGAATTAACCCTTAATTATTTAGTAGAATCTTTAAAGCAATGGAGTTGATTAATCCAAATCTTTGACTCATGAAAATGACTATCTTTCTCCACTACCAGGTGAGATTTAGATTTACTTTGAAATGATTAAGACAATCTTTTTATCTTTATTTATTTTTATGTTTTCTTTTACCTTTTAGCTATCTTGAATTTAAAGAAAGATAAAAAAGAAAAGAAAAACTGAACTCATTATTTTGCTATTCTTATATTTCTAACTTGGGTAAGTCGATGAATAAACAACAAAATTGAAACTATTTTAGCAAAACAAACGCATTCAAATAATGTTCTCAAATCATATTAGGTTAATGTTGTGGTGATCTGTTTATATGTAAATTTCAAACTAAGAGGCTTCACTATATTTATTAGGGAAATTTTAAAAGGCCCCCCCGTTTTTGTTAAAAGGCCTCCCCGCTAAAAGCGCCCCTCATTATAACCCATTTGGTTATAGGGCCCCCTCTGCAAAGGAGCACCCCCCTCTTCTATATTTGACCTAACGGCAAAGTTAACGCCGTTAGGTCAAACTTAACCCAAGACCAAAATTGACCCTAAAAGACCATCTCCTTCCCACAACCAGTTTCATCCCTTCTCTCTTTCTATCTCCCGCCTTCTCTCTCTCTCTCTCTCTCTCTCGTGCTCTAGCTCTCGTGCTCTAGGTCTCTCGCCCTCTCTCTCATTCTTCACCATTACCAACGGTTAGTATATCTCTCTCTCTCCTTATATCTTTCTCTCTCTCTCTCTGTATATATGTCTCTAGATTTGAGTTCTGAATTTAGGGTTTTTTTTTAAAGGGGTTTTCGGTTTGTTGAAGGAGGGATAGTTTCATAATACATAGGGTTCTGTTATTTCTGATGTTGATTTAGGGAAAGTTTGATTTTTAGATACCCAATAGTATAGTTAGTTTATATTAGTAATATGGTTTTGATTGGATTGATTTCTGGATTGGATGGTATTAGTTGTTATAATGTTCATGATTTTTGTTTAATTTAGTTTAAGTTAGTAATTTTAATGCTTAAAAATCATAATACGGTCGTACCAGACCGTAGAGATAGAAAACCCCCAATTTTATCTTCACCAAGCATAATTTCGGTCGAACCAGACCGAAAATATGACAAGATACGGCTCGAGGTCACCGTAAAAATGCACAGTAGCTACTGTGCATTTTTACGGTGGGCTCGAGCCGAATTTTGTACACATTTTCGGTTCCAGCCCACCGAAAATATGCACAGTAGCTACTGTACATATTTTCGGTTGGCTCGAGCCGAATTTTGTGCACATTTTCGGTTCGAGCCCACCGAAAATATGCACAGTAGCTACTGTGC
>BEHA01050439.1:838696-854586 GCA_002897215.1 Eschscholzia californica subsp. californica | reverse complement strand
TCGCTCAGATCTCGGTGCCGGAAAATCATAAACCAGGAACGGTGTTTGAAGCAAAAACGGTAATTAAAGAATCTGAATTAGCCGGAAATGGATCTCTTGGAATGGTTATTGATCGGCCGAGGAATCGTCTACTCGTTGTATCGGCCGATGTTATCGGTAATTTATTTAGTGCTGTTGCTGCTTACGATTTAACCACTTGGAATCGGTTGTTTCTTACTCAACTCAGTGGACCAGGTATCTAATCAATCTGACTCACTTACCAACAAATTAACAATATTATTGGTACTTAAAATTACCTCAAAAGACTAATCCAATATTTTTATTCTTTTACCGATTTTGATATACATAAACCAAGTTAATTGTATTTTTTTTACTATCTCAATACCCCGAAAAATACAAACTTTCTTGTAGTCTTTTTTTCAGGCTAGAAATGATATCACATACTTTCTTTCACTATTTTCTAAAATTACTAGTCGCAAAAATATGTTATTAACACGTTAGAATGTCTATTTCAACAAAAAAAAAAAAAAAACACATTAGACTGTTAGTCAATAATTGAAGTTCTTTTGCGAAAATAAATTTAATCATTTCAAGTATTCGAGTAGAATGAATATGTAGGTTCACCTAATCTTCTCGTTGTTGCATATTCTAAATTATATAATTATTCTTTTTGAAACGTGTTTAGTTATGGGAGTGAATGTTTATTTATTGGTTGTCGAAATAATGAATTTAATATGTGAAATTACAAAACACGAAAATTATTAATCGACATTTTTAGTACTATTCTATCCCTAAATAGCCAAACATGATATAAATTAGTCTAGTGTCGAGATTTGTTTTGTTGGAATAGTCTAGTGTGGAGTTAGGTCATACATAAAGGCAAGAAGCATCCTGCCTGGTTGGCCAACTACCTTCATATTTAGAATCAATAGCATCAAAAGGAAATATAGGAGGAGTAGGTTGGAAATCTAAGTGGCTGACGCATTGAAAGTCAATTCCCAAACCAAAGAAGATTTCTTTCTATATTACTTTTCAACTAATTGTAATAAACTATTTATTTATTTATTCTTAACATAAATCATTAATTCTTTCTAATTTTAATAACTCAAAGTTCGTCTGTCTTCTATATTGTACCATCGTTAAGATTTTTAATTTGAACCTTCATTCATATTGCAATGTGGGAAATACATTTAGAAAAATAGTCCTTCTCAGGAAGAATTCTTAGGGGTGACTATTCTTTAAGAGGGGAAGGAGAGACAGCTCAGAGTTTTAGTTTTTTGGTCTTTTATTCATTTTTCTTTAATTAAAATGACAGGTTGGTCAAGGTTTTCCTTCTCTTTTGAGAATAGTTAAAGTTTGGCCATATGAAGAATTTTGTATTCCAGAGAATATCAAATTTTATGAACAACCCTAATTTAGAAAAAGAATCATATTTGCCCAATTCTTGAGAACTAAATAATTACTAATCAACTAAAATTAGAAGGGATGAATTGTTAAAAATGACAATAAAAACTTAAAAATGGCAATAAAAATATAAATGATTGGGGCTGTTAAAGATAGCTAAACCAACTATCTTTTATAGCAAAAAGCATCCTTCTAAAAATATTACTTTAAAGTCATCACAAAAAGTAGAAAACTAAAAAATTAGTAGTATTTGTTTTGAATGAACAACCTCCCTTTTAGCTTTTCAACAACAAAAAAAAATCTTTATCGTAACTTAAGTCCAATGGGTTCAGGACTCGGTTGGGGCATTATGGTTTTGGTTAAGGCCTGGTATGACCCATAGCCCAACCAGAGTCCCCAGTGGAACCGATTTATTGTAGCTTACTAAGTCCAGTGGGCTCAGGATTCGGCTCGGGCATTATGGTTTTGTTTAAGGCGTGGTATGACCCGTAACTCAACCAGAGTCCCCAGTGAAACTGATATATATTGTAAGAGAAGAAATAAAATGTTTTTTTAAGCCCAAAATCATATTTTTCACCTGTCCATGATGTCACGATTTACTTTCATAACACAATATTCAAATTGTGCAGGTGATGGAAAAGCATTTGCAGATGATGTAGCAGTTGACGAAGAAGGTAATGCGTACGTTACTGATGCGAAAGCTAGTAAGATATGGAAGCTTAATACGAATGGTGAAATTCTAAGCGTAATTACAAGTCCATTATTCACATTTAAAGAATGGTATAAAAATTTAATCGCATTAAATGGAATTGTTTACCATCCTAATGGATTTTTACTAGTAATCCATACAATTACTGGTACATTATATAAGGTTAATATAAAAACAGAGGAAGTAAAGGTAGTTAAGTTAGTTGGTTCATTGTTCTTTGGCGACGGTATTGAGATACTGTCACAAACTAGACTAGTAGTTGCTGGAAATCCTTCTGGGAGGTTAGTTGAGAGTTTGGATGGATGGGAAACGGCGACGGTTATTGCAAAATTTTACGGTCCAATGCATCGAGGTGCGACGTCTGCTACAGTGAAGGATGGGAAGGTTTATTTGAATCATATGTTAGGGTTTCCTGACAGAAAGCATAACATTGTTGAAGCTGTGTTTAAACCTGCTAGTTGAGTTCTTTTTCAATAATGAAAGTTAGGGTTTTTGTCATTGGTGTGGTTGTATTTCATCTTTGTTTTGGGGTTAAGTGTTGTTATAATGTTAATTAAGAGTCTTATATATACTTTGGATGATTAAGATATAAGATTGAATGATTAAGGAGAAGTTTTTATTTCTTTTACTTTTCTAAAATTCTGTATTTGAAATCTGAGGTGAAGGGTTTCATGGATCTGATGTTTTTTGTTTAAGTTATATCTGAGCATATTCATCAAACAGGGTATTTTTTTTTAGTAAAATTTTCAGTACAAAATTTTGAGTAAAATCGTTTTTTTTTTCCTTTTTGTTTCTCCTAACTCCTACCATCATTCTTTCTCCGCTTCCGCAATTGGTTGCCGGCAAAAGACCATTACCGACGACCTTCGACTACCATCACCATTTTTTTCCAATTTTCTCTCTTCTCTTCCGCCACCACCTTCGGAGGTGGTGATGGCCGGAAGGTAGTGGACGAAGTTGGTGGTTAGACATAAAGGAAGAAGAATAAGAAATTTTGTTGCCCCTGACAAAACTTATAATTTCCTTGTGTAGCCCAATTATTTTGACAAATTCCACAATTTCCTTTTATAAATTTGTACTTCCAAAATTTTTCTTGTTTCCTAAAAGCGCGAGCCAACTTAAAATGAATCTAATCAAAGTGGACCAAGAGTAGCTCTAGCATGTTCTTTTTCTTTTAGTTTAGATGTGAAGTTTAATTCGAGGTCTAAATCAACTCGAGTTAAATTTCAGAGTGTTTGTTTTCGTCTGAGAAGTGATGTCTAACTCGTCCAAGAGGCTAACTTGGGTTGACTATGGGTCTATTTAATTCAGACGACACAAACCCGATTCAGACAATAAAAAAAAAAAATATCATCCGAGTGTCACGATATTCAAAAATCAGATTTCCTACACAAATAAAATAACAATGTAAAGTCTGAATCGACTTGAGTCAGACTTCAGACATAAAATGAAAAACAAAAACAAAAATATAGGTCTGTTAAATCCTTATTGTATAATGATGAATCCACTGGCTTAAATTCCCATGTTTTCAACCAATAACAAAATTTCCATCAGAACATTCAAATAAAAATCTATCAACTTAACAAAGCAAAATGTGCAAACAGGATGAAGCATAGGAGTAACTTAAAACCCTTATTAATCAAGGTAGTCTAATATAAATGTAATCAAGATCTTCTTTAATGAATTTTTCAGATAATTACCTTCACTTGCTAAGTTGCCATTAACTCAGCCTCACTTTGTATTGTATGGTATGGGGACTACTAAGTGCTTGAATCGGCCCCTGCGACTGGTTTAGATGGTTTGGAGGGACGACGACGTGGTCGTCGTTTCTTTGATCGAGCACGTTTAACTGGTTTATTATCTTTCTTTGAAGTACCATCAGGAGTTTGGGACCATCCAGCTGCATTGGGCCCGTAACAATAATCGTAAAAGAGTTCTTCGCCAGACTCAATTCGTTTTTGAGCGAAAATCCCGATTCTATGGTCTCCAGCGACCAAAAGTACCTGAGAAGCCAATAAGATTCAGGATTTAGGGTTAAGGGTTTAAGTATTAAGCAACTCACGAAGAAGAACGACGACAATTTCATTTTCATCTCAAAATGAACGTACCTTCGCTTCACAATTAGGAGTTGACGAATGGTTAGCGAACTTCAGTTTGTTTCCTTTGCGAAATGCATCTACCACGGACTGAGAACAATAAAAGTTGAATATGTTGTCGAATAGCTAAATCTTCTCGCTAAGGGTAGAATAAGAACTAATGAAATTATTAGTAAAGGCAATCGTATTACCTCGTCATTCAAATTGAAAAGGAAAGAAGAATCTACACGGTCATAAAAATGTCCACGTATATCAGCTTCATCTTGATCGATAACTTCACCAGTATATTCTCCGATGAAATCGCCTTTGTTAACAGAATCCTACAATCATATTAAACAATAGTCCTGGTAAGAAGTATTTCTAGGGCCAAGAACAGAAATCAATTGTACAGAAGACTCAATTCACGAATCTCTTCATTAGGAATTTGTAGCATACCTGAATGAAGACACCCCATCCAATAAGATCAGACTTAGCCAAAAGAATCTGCGAAAAAAACTAGGCTATGAGTGAAACTGTGTATAAATCTGCCTCGAAAGCAGAACAATTGGATTGACCCACGATAAAAAACATCGACTAATGGAGTTCCTAGTTCTTACTTTCTTGTTTTGCTTCAGAAGGATCTTCATGTTTTGGCATTGATTGGCATCTTTTTTTACCGGTGGTTCACCTAACGAGCCATCTCCGCAGCTGCAAAGGAAGCAAATCTTAAAGCTACTACGTACATATAATGACTTTGTATCGATCGATTCCTCAAATAATTTAAACGGCATCAGTACCTAAGAGAGCAGTTTCTGCACACATCTGGATCACATTCACGTTTAGCAGCAAAACATGCGCATTGCTCACTCTGGCATTGGCTTTTGGCACAGTGACATCCCCTAAACCGAAATCTACAACTCTTTGAACACCTGAAAATTCATAGGTGAAGTAGTCACATAAAAAAGATGGGACCTAGAGTTTTAAATGCTAAATAGAAGTGCCGATAAACAATCTGCATATTTGACTTCCTCCTATGCTCTTCCTCAAAATAATCCAAAACAAATGAAATGTCGAGTTTAGCGAGCATACCCACAGTACTTCTCACAGCACGTTCCTTTTTTATGACAAGAACATTCCGTTGTGCACATGGACTTGCACTCACATGGAGTATAGTGTTTTTCTAACTTCCCATTTCCCATTCTCTTAGATGTGTGATTGCCAGTAGATCTCCACGTAAATTTTAGTCTCCGGGTTCTACCCCTCCTACGAGTTATTTGTGATCTTGTTGCTTTCTCTTTTTCCTAATCAAATTAAAGAATAGGAATCACTTAGTTATAGAGCAAAACACAAATAATAGTAGTTTATCACGCCAAACTTATAAGAAGACCTTTGACTTCCCCGAGAGAAGTAAATCGATTATGTCTCTATTGTCCTAGGTAAAGAATATTGAGAATGATCAAAGAAAGGAAAGATTGGTAATGCAAACCTTATTTTCTGTATCGGATTTTCCATCATTTTCCACATATGAATCAGGCAAAACAGAGGACTTTTTAGCCGCTTCATCTTCAAGCATGAACATGAAGACCTCCTTGCAAGTCTTGAAACCGGGAAGTAAATTTCTAGATATTAGGCAACTGCATAGCAAGAAAAATCCATCAAAAAGCGAGCATTTATCGGTTTACTTATGCTTTTATTTTTTGAGTTCGAGAAGTAATAATAAACGGAAATGCAAAATACTTTTACCTGTTTTTCCCAAATATCTCAATTCCTTTAAAGTACAAGTCTTTCTCGAGGCGATTCCATTCACTGCTACTTAAAGCTCCGTTTACTTGTCCGATGGAAATAGACTGCTTCGACAAGGCCACATGTTTGTTGTTGTTTGCTTCATAAACACTATCGTTATCATCTTCGCTAGACACAACAATCCTCCTGCGAATGGGTTCGGGACTTGGTTGATTTTCACTAGTCACATAAACTTCATCTCGGCCTGATGATTTCTTCAATTTCTTGCTAGTTTTACGATCTAATTTTTTAGAAGAGAGTTTCGATTTTCCTGAAGTCACATTCCCTCGTTCCCTTGAAACGCTACGCTCTCCCGCATCTTGTAACGATCGTTGCAGACTAGGTTGCTCAGTAGTTAAAGCTCCAGAACCAGAAGTTTTAGAAATATTAGCAGCAGTCCTTTTTCCAACGATGCCTCTTCTAACAGGTATACCTATTTCCGCTATTATCTTTTTACAGATGGCATTAGTATTGGCATCTTGGCTTGCCTGTAAGATAGCTCAAATGCAGTTAGGCTCACTTACGCAGCAAATGGAAACAAACTAACGAATATGTTATTCCGAAACAGTTCATACGTTTTAAAAATGACTTTCTTGGGGTTTTCTTTCAGGAGGGTTTCTTGTTAATTTGATTTACGGCAGTGTCGAGATTCTAAACACCCACTGACACAAGATTCTGATTTGTGCAAGAGACTATGTATAGAGATTGGTAACACATCTGTTCATACAACACTCTATCACCCACGGTTTGCACAAGTGTTG
Source organism: Eschscholzia californica subsp. californica (assembly GCA_002897215.1). Lineage (NCBI taxonomy): Eukaryota > Viridiplantae > Streptophyta > Magnoliopsida > Ranunculales > Papaveraceae > Eschscholzia > Eschscholzia californica. The sequence goes on along the minus strand of BEHA01050439.1, from coordinate 847,855 downwards.
AACCCATGGGCTTCTCGTGGGTTGAACTGTGTCTTCTAGGAGGTCGACACGTGACTTTCTCGCAAGTTGAATCCGGGTTTTGCCCATTAGTACCCGTCGACAGCCTTCACATGTGAGAGGGCTGTACAGTTGGGATACCCATGTGTGCCAATAGCACCCCTCTAGAGTTATAGATCATTAATCTTTCGTCATGAATGCCGAGACGGAAAATGAAAAAATGAGTAAGGAGAACAGTTCAACACTTCAACTAGAAAAAGTGAGTTTATGATACCAAAAGGAATAAAAAGAATATGAAAGGAAGATCGTAAATAAAGAGGAAATGAAAGCGACGGAGTTCGTTGCTCGCAAATATATCATGAAGTATTATAACCTAAGCGTCATCTGGTGGAACCCATATAGGTCGGTCGAAGGTCCACAAAATAAGCCGGTGGGTCAGAATAAAATGGATAACAGAGTTTTCTCAAGTTTAGTAATAGAAGTTATACCTGAAGGTAGCATTGGTTGCCACAAGGTTCCATTTTCTCTTTCGGATCAGGCACATATGGCTTCTTTTCGACCTGTCAGGCAAAGTAGCTAATTAGAACTATAATCTGCACATTTTAAGTTATGAACATATCAATGAGCCTTACAGGAGTGAGCACACTTTGCGAACATCCATGTAGTCGGCAATCAAAATCCTGTTGGGTAAGCAAAAACGATTAAATTCAATTTCGTATATGTATAAGTGGGCAGGAAAAAACAAATAAAAACTTTGTAAGAAATGGAGTGAGAAAATCTACCAAGCAACGGCGACAGAAGATATGATCGAAAGAATCTAAAGCCTCTTTAAGATTGTCATCCATATATGTTCCGATTTTAGATACTTTTTCGTTGGAACCTTGGACTTGTTTTTCATATTCAGTCAACAGAGTCTTGTATCGCTCCTGAAATTTCCACAAACAAATAAATCAAATAAAATGGAGAAGAAGGTAGTGCCAAAAAGACAAGATGATCTTTAACAATACATTGTCCGAAAAAAGGGAAACAAACTAGGCTTTTTACGGTGGTATTAAGTAATTCTCATTCCGACATCTAGCTGATTTTCGTTAGCTTCAGTACCTGAATTTCAGCAGATGTGGCCTTAATAACTTCGCTCAGGACAGTCAGCACTTCTTCATTTAATTCATACTCTTCGGAAATCTTCCTGCCAAAGCCAACACAAGAACAACATTATTTTTCTTTTAATATCGAAGATATTTATGAGTCATAAGGCAAAGAATAAAAAATGTCTGGCGCAATAACGCGAGGCAAAGAATTTCAGAAAGGACTATAAAGATATAAAGGTGGGAAACTGCCCACAAAGGAGGTATTCGAGAAATAAACAACAAACATAACTAAACATATTTGAATAGAAAGAGTACCCAACCATGTGTTATAACTTACAACAAAATCCGATCTTCGCCTTTAGAAAACTTTGGTTTCTTCTCCTTTGGTTCTTCTGTCTCTTCTACATTCTCATCTATAGTCGGGCCACCTTCTTTACCAAATTGTTCACAGTAAATATCTTTCATCGCAAGCATAAGTTGTTCGTCAAGAATTTTTTGGTTTCTGTTTTGTACAGATCGAAAAATGGAGAGCTTATAAAGATGATTAATGTAATTGCATATATAAAATCTATAAAGAGGGGAAAACTAGAATAGATAAAAAAAAATGCGGCTATTTTAGTGAGCAAGGATTAGTAACACTATATCGGTTACTTAGTGACAAAAATTATAGAACTTTGTCATACTTAGCCACGAATGCCCATGATATATATGGCGGCAACTTCTCAATATAAGGAAGCTGGATATTTGTTGTGGTAAAATCTTCTAGATAGTGAAAATTGTATCTGCCTCCTGATCCTTGAGCATGCCCATACAACATACAACGAGGATTTCGCATTCTAGACACAAGCTTGTTTTCCGTCTCGGACGGTTCGGTTGAATCAAGATCACATGATTTTGCCAACGAAAGAAGTTCCGATTTGTTTGCTTGTAATTCCTCTGCGTTCTTTTCTAATTTTTCCTGTGACAAAAAAATCGACAATAAGTTAGTAACTTGATTTTATTCCCTCAATAATATAGTACAAGAGTACAAGTATCACTAGTACTAAATTGAACAACTTACTCTAATGGAAGCCAATCTTTTCGCTTGAATCTTCTTCTTTATATGAAGAACCCTAGATGATAAGGTTTCAAAATCATCCATATCATGCTCACTCAAATTCTACAAAAAGATCAAGAAAGTTAGGGATTATACGAAGTCGAAAGCAAAAAAAAAAAGGGCAATCCATAAATTGTTTAACTAAGTAATAAGAAAAACGTAAAAACGGACGTTTCCAAATAATTCAACCTCGCGAACATGCTCAAAGCGATCGCCTTCTAGTTCCTTCTCCCAATCTTGTTTTTCCTTTCTCATTTTTGTCTATCTAATTCTAAATCTATTAGATTTCTATACATATATATGAACTATAAACTAAATCTATTAGTATCTAACTTGGATCATAAATTTATAAACCCTATTAAAGTTTACGCGTTTCGCGACTTTGTCAATGATACCCTAAGATCTATCAAAAAGGGAACACAGAATCCCACCTTGATTTTCTTTGTGCAAATCAAATAGGAAAATAAGGGTTTTGATTTGTTTTAATATCATAAGCTTAAAAAACAGAGGTTTTTCACAAAAGGTGGTCTCAATCCAAGCACTTCAAACAGGACAAGTAAAATATTTCACAAAAAACTCAAACTGAGGATTTGATCAATAAAACAATAAGAATTAAGAAGATTTATCAAGCGGGTAATGAATTATTTGAACACCAATCCAATTTAGATAATCAAAATTTTGTATTGTTGATTTTAATCTAATCTTGGCATTAGAACAACAATGATGGATTATACCCCTAAAAATTAATGAATTGGATTATATAATAATCGTTGAAAATTATGAACAATAACTGTAGAATAAAATCAGATATAATTGAGAATTTGAAGAGGGGAAAAATATTACCTCTGAAGAATCTGATGGCATAGACATTTTTACTGGTATTTCTGTCTCTCTACGCACAGAGGCAGAAAACAGAGACCATAGAGTAGTGAGAGTGAGAGAAGGAGACAAGGGAGAGAGAGAGAAAAGAGAGAGAGAGAGAGAGAGAGAGAGAGAGAGAGAGAGGGACTCTTAAGGACCAACCTCTTTTCTTTTTGTTAACTTCTTATGGACCAATGCTATAGCATTTAGGAGGTTTGTGCGCGTGCGTTGCAAGTTCCGCCTGAAAGTCCGTCAGAATTATGTCATTTGTCAAAGTTTTGCACACGGATGATGTGTTTTTTGTTTATGGAAAATACGCGTTCTTTTTATTTTTTGTAATCATTACGGTTTTTTATTTTTGGTAAAAATCACGGTTTCTTTGTTTTTGGTAAAAAAGAAAATCCTAAGGATTGATATTTAGCATATTAGGAGGTTTGTCCGCGTGCGTTGCAAGTTTTGTCTGTCCATCTGTCAGAATTATGATGTTTTTCAAATTTTTATATTTGAACGTTGTGTTTTTTCGTTTTGTGGGACAAGAGTATGTTTTTTCCTATTTGGCAAAAGATACATTATGTTCTTCGTTACCAAATTTGTTGCATATGTAAATCTATGTCATGATGGAAAAGAAAGTATCAACGAGAGAAAAATAAAATATGACTATACTTATGCTAGTATTATTTTTGTCCCAAAGAAATAACAAGAAAAAAAAACATCATATACAATATGGATATCAGTTAGGAGTGTCACGGCTATAAGCTCGTTTGGTTGGCACATACAACTTGGTGAGTAGACTTGCGAGAAACACAAAAGACAAGAGAAGAACTAGAAGTATGGGTACACTCCAAAGGTGGGAGCCAAGGAGGCTTAGACTCTCAAGGTATCAACTTCTGAGAGGATCGAGAAAGAGAGTAAGAGCAAGGGATGACACAGCGGTTTGGAGCCACTTATAGAGTGAGTAGTAACTAGGGGTGGGAATTGGTCTGCACGGACGGAAAACGGACACTAACTCAACCGGTCCGAACGAAACGGGCACAAGTCCTAAGTGTCCACTCGGATATCTGGACAAAAATTACGGACATTTCAGATTTTTCTCCAACAATGGGCACGTCTATGACCGTTTTGATAGTCGAGCAAACCGGATATATGATCGATCGGACACTGGTTAAAAGTCTTCTCTTCCTCATTGTAGGGTTTTGAATCAACATCCGGCAAATGCAAAACCACTTAAACTTCACCTTCATCATACGGTAGATATAATCGGGGTATGCTTACTAGAGTGAGACGAAAGGCAAAGATGACAAGAGGGTTGAGGACTCGTGGCAGCAGGAAAATCACTCGTACTTGGAGACCTTTGAACATCAAGCTCACGAACTGGCCTATCGCTCCCTACAACTCATGAATTAAGAATTCTCACAACGACAAGGTCTACTCGACATGGATTAGCCGTTAATGAAACCTTTCACAGGAATCTTTCATAAAATTCTCAACTACTATTATCAACTAATCAGAATGGTTCGTTATTAGACCGTGGTATTTGATTCGCCAAATACTCTTCAAATTGATGGAATGGGACCCTTATGGTCATGGTCGAGTGGGAGCTAACAATGGTAATCTAAGTGGGATTCTAATATCTTAATTTGGGTACTAACTAGAGGGAGAGACTAGATGATTAAAAAGTTGTGTAATGAATTGGATGTCTTTTCAGTCGACGTTTCCTATTTATAGCTGGTCAAGTGGAGGCGTGACATCTGAGATACTCTGTATCTCGCATATAAGTTGATCCCAAGATATCTTGGCGAAGCTCTACATGTTAAAGGAGCTCAACACTCCCACGAGTTACAGGCTTAATGTTACAGATAGTTGGTCGGCTTAGACGAAGGAATATACCAGAATTAGTTATACATGAATTATGAAGAATCATTTAGGAAAATATGTAATCCCTATTTCAGACTATTTGATAGAGCTAAAGTTCAAATATCGTTAGAACCAAATTCCAATAGAGTGGTGGGCCAGAATGTTTAGGCGGGAAATGGATTTGAACTAATAGAACCGGAACTAAATTCTACCAAATCTGGAATGGGGTGGACTAATTTGAGAACCGTTCTCTCACCCTTTCCTTGGCTCCGAGCCTCCGACCTCTATCTGTAAGACTATAACTAACAGCTTAATCCTTTGAATAATTTCTAGGGCTTGATATTGATATTCATCTCTTCTTTAGAGTTAAAATGAAGTAAAATATGAAAAATTCAGCTGTGAAGAGGATTTCTTTAGGAAGTTAAAGAATGGGAGCCAAATCATCAGATGATTTCCTTTTGACGTAATTTCTCTTAAACCCTAATTTTCTATACCAACATTTTATTTCCTTTATCTGTTCAAATTTCTAGGGTTTTAGTTAAACCCCTTACTAGGAAATGTAGCTCAATAATCTCAAATTAAACTTTTAGAAAATATGGGTTTAAGTTAAGTTTAAGTTAAGTGTTTGGTGGTATGATCCAAATCTTCTCTATGGTCTTTGCTTAATGTTTAGTTATTGTCTTGAAAGCACTTAACTTAGTTCATAAATATGTTAGTTTTACACAATATTTGGAAAACAATAATCTAACATTCTATAGTCGTTACTATTATAACTTAAAAAATAGTCGGGATATAAGTTGTTCCGCTCAATATTTCAAATGGTTACTTAGAAAAATAACGCCCTATGCTGTTACAACTTATCTTTTAAATGTTTTATCTTAACAATATGAAGGTTGTATTTAACATACAAAAAAAACGACGATAACAAATAGATTAAAAGGAGTTATTTACATAAGGAAAGAAAATTGTAATGGTGGGTATTGTCACCAAAATATGATTGTTTTTTCGTTACAGCCATTGTTTTCTAACACTGGCTTAGCGAAGGACGAATAAGAAACATAATTCATGAGAAATAACATATTTGTGTAGATGAAAAAGAAACCAAAAGCTATTTCATTACAATTTCCATTGATACAATATTTCGAAAACAGAAAAACATAAATCAGAAAATTAGGTCAAAATTTAGACCTTCTCATCACTATTACCACCATCTTCACCTACAGAACAATTAAGGTTAGTTTCTGGCCTTCTTCTGCAAAGGAAAACCTTCCCAACCCACATACAACTCTTCAAAAGCCTCAAAATACCTATAGTAACTGTGAGATAATACAACCACCAACTAATGAAATCAGAAATTCCCAAACCAATTAACATCTCTTTTTTTATTTCCACAACAAGAACCAATGCTTCAACTTCATCTCTTAATCTCCATAACCATAACCCACCGAAACCCGCGCTAACTGCAACCTTGTCGGCCCAACTTTCGACCCGAGAAGCCCCGAAAAGTGTGTCGTCAACAACGGGCCTTACGACAGTTCTTAACCAATGAAGCATTGTTTCATGTAAACCCACAAAGAAAACAAGTCTACTTATCAACATACTTCTTTTACCTGCACCATAATCTTCTGGCCAAACACCTGCAACTACAATAGCTTCAATCCCTAATCCAACAGATACTTGTAATATACATAAAAAGATCCATGAGATGTGTAGACGAGGATGGACATTCGACCCATTTAGGAGCGTTGATTGGCCCGTTAAGCCAAATATAAGTGCAGTTACAGAGATAAATGAGAGAAGAAGCTGGAGAAAAGCAGGGTTAATGTAGAGAAAAAGAGAGAGAAGGAGAGAAGAAGGTGGTGAAGGGAATTGAGCATAAGAGAGTCTAGATAGTAATAGAAATGAGAGAGGAAGAAGAAGACCTAAAAGGGTAATTGTGAAGATGTAAAATGGAACTCTTATCATTGGTACCATAAAGAATCTCTTCATCTTTTGTTCCCATTTTTCAAAACCCATTACACAAATATAGTTTTCCTAGCTCCTTGTATGTTCTATAGCTTTTCTAGAGAGAGAGAGAGGTCTAGAAAAAGAGAGAGAGAATACAACAATGACATATATCCATTAGGTAGTAATATATATAGAAGAAAAGGAAGATGGTGGGCACGGCCGTTTATGGTGGTTGTTTCATGTCTAACCCATCTGTATTAACAATTATTTATGTCATGGAATTTAGTAATGGAGAACTACCACCACTATATTTATATATGATTAGTAGGTAGAATGATAATAATGATGAAGATAATTAGGAATATATTAATGATAATAATATGAGTTTAATGGTGTACAAATGTTAACTAAATCAATATATCATATATGTATATATAAATGGTGATTTCAATAAACAATTTAACAACATTAGGTTGGGTTTCTTAATCTCTTGCCCAACTTTTTTTGTTGAGAGATTATATGTATCTTTTTGGACTTGAATTAAACGTCATTGACTTGTAAACAAATCACATGGGGGGTTGGTTCAATATCCAAATTAACAACCTACCTTTAATTTATTTTAATGTTTTATTCATCAATAATAAGCTAATTTATTAATATTCAAAAGAATGTCATTCACTTACGTGTAGCTTCTTATATAAATCCGTCGTGGGATCCACATCGGGATTCATATTTTTGCTATTATATCAGTTTTTAGTCATTCAGAAGTCTGTTCAATATCCATATATACATACAGATGTCTCATATGACAAACAAAAAAGTATACTCAATTCGCCTCTTGTGACTCCCACTTGAACCACATGTGAGAGAAACCCTTGTTTCTCTCTCCACGTGACTGAACATGTGAGAGGAGAGAGAAACCCTTGTTTCCCTCGCATGCGGTTCACGTGGAAGTCCCTAAAAGCGGCTTGTGTAGCCTTGTTGTATGAGAAATTTGTTTGGTTGGTTGCGACTTCTCACATACTTAGGTACGAAGTATATGTATGTACATATGGGACAGAATTTTGGATTTATGGTTTGGATTTTGGATAAGGACATAAGGGGTATCTTCTAAGGAACAAACTTACCATCTCTATCTGTCACCTAAAGTGTGTTGGAACATTTCCTTCACACCAAACTCTTGCTGGATTAGAGAAAAATAAAAACAACACAACAAATTCTAGTTTTTAAGCCATTAGAGAGGACTTCATTTTATTTCAAACCCCACCATGTGATTGGTGAGGAACTGAAAAACTCACTTAAGCTGGTGGGATATCATGAAGTTGACCTTCAAAATTTCCCACCAAATAAAATGGTTGCTTATTAGCTGGTCCATAGAATCAGTTGCAGCTTAACAAAATCGTTTCGCTTTTGTGAAGTTTTATTTAGTCCCACATTGACTATAAAGAGCTAGGAAGACAAAAATAGAGTATAAATACGAAGGGTCGAAATGGAAGTCAAAGTATATGTTTAAATGTCAGAGTCAGGAGTACAAATATGGGGAGTTGCAAATATACAAGTACAAAATATGCAACTTTGGTTTAATCCCATATTTCTAAGCAATACAAAAGACTATCCTGAAAAATCTGAAAATCACAACCCTAGAAATTTAGAAGTTAGTTATAAAACATTGAGACCTTCTTACTCAAAATCTGGCTGCTCTCAGGAAGTTGTCAAATGGACTTGCAGGAGGAAGCTTCATCGTTGACCATGGCTGCTCCGACGAAGCCAATATCATACCTTGCCATGACCCACCACCATTGCATGTTATCTGCACCGACGACAACACATCCAGCATTACAACCCAAACTCTAAAAGGTATTCTTTAATAGTTACTGTTATAAGGACAAAAAAATGAAAAATGGCCAGAAAACGTTATAAAGTATAGAAAGTGTAGATAATGTTTGTTATGTTGATCTGTCTTTTTTATTTAAACAAAACTCGATCATAATACTGGTTATAGCGATCAAGTGTCGAATGTTTCGGATTTTCTGTTATAACGGCCGTTTTCAGGTCACTGCAACTAACTTTATAATGAAGAGTTTAGAGTTTCCGTCTGTTTCTTTTTAAGCTAACAATGATTTACTTCTGACCTTTCTGATTGCTGCTCTATTATCAGTGGGGGAAGATTTTTCGTGTGAGTTTGAATCGTGGGTCTTCTCATGGGCTAACCAGCTTGATAACTTCTTTCTTGTGTCTGTGCCAAGAGCTTCACATTGTCTGGCCATCATGCTGTAAGGGAGAGGAGAGGTTGATATAGATGAACTAGCCACCTGG